>JAWWNH010000145.1:3447500-3455000 GCA_034641385.1 Darevskia mixta | reverse complement strand
TTAATGAGTACAGGGATATTGCTACACTACCCAGAGAGACGCATATTTTGCCATTTGCGTCTTTGAGGGAGAGTTTGAATATCACTTCCGCGGTTCCTTGCCATGCGCTTGATTTATACATCAGCCAGGGTAATGAACGTTGGTTTCTCATTCTGCCCATCAGCATTAGGGAATAGAGCAGAGCCATGGGACAAAAAAAAAGTAGGAAATCAATGTCTCAGTAAATATCTATATGGACACCAGGATAATCTATTAAAAGCCATGACTATCCTATACCAATAGAGAGATCAGATCTCATTACGCCTCCAATCCCTTCCCCTAACATGTAAATTGGATTTCATTTGGACGTTCCTTGTCCACCCCACACACAACTACTGCCACAGTCCCTTTCAAAGCACTGAAAGAAAGTGCACCCTCTCTGCATCTTTCGCCAGGACTACCCTGCTTATGGGATGCCAGTGGCGGTGGAGTGGTTAGAGTGTCAGACCAGAAGCCCCTTGGCCATCCTCAAGCTCACTGGGTGGTGACCTTGGGGGTGTCAGTCATTGCTTCTCCGCCTGACCTACCTCACAGGGCTGTTGTGAGGATAGAATGGGGTGTGTGGAGAACTACGCATGCCACCTTGAGCTTCTTGGAGAATAAGGTGGGATATAAATGCAACAAACAAACAAACAAACAAATAAACAAGTAGAAACGAGAAGATTGACAGGTAAAGAAATGTTGGGAAGATAGGATAACGTGCTGTGTGGTGCTCCCTGCTGCTATGACACCATCTCCCTCTGGGTGACACTCGCCACTGAGAAGCCACTGTAGGGGGACTGTCCCCTTGGGGGTTCAAGTGTAGAGGCTCACACTAAATTCTCAGTGAGTCAGACGCTAAGCAGTAACACTCTCAGTCAACTGCTTTGAGGTTTTCTGCAATGAAGTGGTATATAAATTTTATGGCATGGGTAAAATACCATAAATAATTGCTGGACAGAACCCAGAGAGTGTGTGAGAACATTTCCATTAGGATACACACTACACAGGCAAATGTACGTCATCGAAGCTGTTCATCCTCTACCCAACCATCTTAAGCCACTCCAGCACAGCACCATCCACAGTACTTAAAAACTACTTACTCAACCCATTTTTCTTTGTCAGAACCCTTCTTGTACCTTATCTGGAGTTGTTTTTCACTTTAACATCCAGCTGTTAGGTTCCTCCTTAACTGGTTTGACAGATTCATGGAGGAAAGGTCTATCAATGACTATTAGCCACGGTGGCTATTCTCTGCCTCCACAGTTGGAGGCAGCAATGCTTCTGAATGCTGGTTGCTGGAAACCATGGGAGGGGAGAGGGCTCTTGCGCTTGAATCCAGCTTGCTGGATTCCCACAGGCAACTGATAAGGAGCTTAACAGAAATCTCACTGCCCATGCCTTACAGCCAACTAGGACCCAAGTTGTCATTGATGGGAAGAACATCCAAAGCATATTAAGGGGAGCAAACCACAAGACTGGCAAAATTTCTCAGGGATGTTCCACTGATCCCTATCTCCAACTGATACTCCTTAGAACCTACCTGGCAGTTATACCAGGCAGATCCAATAGCAATTCATAAGTAACATGAGAAAGTAGAATAGAAGGTCATCAGAACAGACAATTCCTCAGGGTATGTGGGAAAGGGCACTGATGAGAAAGTTGCAGAAATCACATAAAGGGCAGCATTGGACAGCCTCAGCAAGCTGAGTCTTGGGCGTTCGGAATTATGGAAATTCAATGTAAGATTCTGAAATCTGGATGTGTCATTCAAACGTATACCTACTTACATTGTGTAACGAAACACAAGGAGCTGCCTTGTTTGGACCATTGGTCCATCTACCTTGGTACTGTCCACAATTCTCGTCCTCAGTGTTCCCTACTCTACTCTATAAAAGGCATTATTTAAAATAGTGGTTTGCACAACCCGCTCAGGAAGATGATAACACAATAAAATTCAAAAACGTAACAATTAATTGCACATCCGTTCAACATCCAGTTAAAACTATTCAGTTTAATTAATTCAACAAAATGGTTGAACTGGATCCAGTGATGCCAGCTTGCCAAAGTTTGATAGTCATTTACATCACCAGTGCCCCCGCTGCCTCCACCCTTGTTTCTTAGCACTCCCTAGGGAATCCTAGCTACCTCCCAGGGGGTGGTACCATCCACTTTGGGAACCACTAGTCCATACTGACTAGTAGTGGATCTCCTGAGTGGCAGGCAGGGATCCTCACCAGCTCTGCCTGTGCTAGAATTCTCTTGCCTCTGAAGAACTCTGATCCAAGAGGTGATTTTATGGCCTTTTCCTTCTTTTCTTTTCTTGGCATGAGTCAGGAAGCTCCAGGCCTCTGAGGAAGGGGCAAAACACACCTGTTCTTTATTTCCGGATTGGGTCTGGTCCAGGAAATCATACATAAGCCTGCTCCAAAACTATTTCTGCTCTATGGTAGGCTATTGTGCCTCCATGGGATTCCCCACCTATATGGTACAACCCTCCTTGGAATGCACTTCTTCAGAATGGGGAGAACCCTTGACGAAGCTCCACCACATGAACATAACAACTGCACGAAACCTCCCTCCACATAGAAAATTAACCCATTGCAGAGAACGCCCTTCCTTCTGACCTCTTAGCTTTCTGCAAGCAGGAAGTTGAGTTCGACTAGGGGAAATCCTGAATCCCGCGGTTCAGCCAACTTACCAACAGCCATGCAGATTTGATTTATGATGCCAAATCAGCAGGATCCCAAATGCTAGTTTTTGGGAGTAGAATTCAGCTGCCACTCAAAGTATGACTGTGAAAGAGCACAGCCTACAAGATTGGCAGCTCTGGTTCCACTGATCAAAACAGCTGACTGGCCTATATGGGGTGAGGTGATCTCGCAGGAAAAGTGGTCCCAAGTTGTTAGGGGTCTTATATACTAATAGCAACACCTTGAACAAATTGGCAACCAGTGTAGATCTCTGAGCATGGGTGCTATATGCTGGCAAGGTTGGCACTCTTCTCTGTCCAGGAGGTACTTGGAGGCCTCCGTTTCAGTTGCCTGTGCTGGGCTGAAGTACTTGGCTTCTTGGTGCCTGCAATTGTTTCATTTATTTCATTAAGTCTGCATTAGGAAGGACCACACACTGTGATGCAAAATCTTGTTCTCACAACCTTGTTCGAACAACAACCCCAGCTCAGCAAAGAATGTAATTATATGCACATGTTATACTTCCCACATGGCAGAAATTTGTGCATCAATTACTTCCTGCCTGGTGGCTGGAGGTCCACGTGGATGGCAGTTAAATTTGTGGCTACCATCCACTTTATCAGAGGGTGGTACCTGTGGGGAGCCTATCACCTTTTTCTGGTAACTACCTACAAAGACCCTTTAATGTATTGGGGAGGGCTGGCCTGGAAAGCTTATAATAAGTGGGTTTTCTCTGTATGCCTCATCTACCACTCAGAGACTGCCTGATTGGGCAGAATGGGTGGCTTTCTTTACCAAGAGATGATGATGATGATGATTTTATTGAATAAAATTTATATACCACTTGATTGTACAAAATCACTGGCACCACCTCAAAGTTGTTTACAGATCTAGACTGACCAATGGTCCAGCTTCCTGTGTTCCTATATGTCTTTGAAGAAGGGCCGTAGCTCAGGTGGTAAAGCGTTTGCTTTGCATGCAGAAGGTTCTAGGTCCAATCTCATACCCTCCAACATGCCTCAGATAAAAATAGGGATATTCTATTCTACATCAGTATCACACACCCCTTGTGTGGGGGGGGGGTTTGCATGTTTACGGTATATTTTTATTAAAGTTTTTCATGATACAGACCAGGAGTGCCAACTTGGCCCCACAACCATGAGTGCCCAAGGGATGCAACCCTCGCCGCTAATAAAACTTAGTGTGTGGGTGTGTGGAAACCTAGCAGGTTGTATAAGACTAATAAGAATATTTGCCATTTGTATAGCACATTTCAAGTGTGGGGTAATGGTAAGAATGCTGGGCTGCATATTGCCCCTGCCCTTTGGAACTCCTTGCCTATTGACACCAAGTAGGCACCATTACTGTATTCTTTTCAGCACATATTTAAAAAAACAATTTTGTTTAGGCAAGCCGGACCCCGGTGTTTTAGAAAGTTGATGCGAGTTTTGGTCTATTTGATCTCAAATGGTTGTTGTTGTTTGTTTTTTATAGTATACTGCTTTGAGGTTGTTGTTTTTACAATCAAGCAGTGTATAAATGCCATGAAATAAGTAAGTAAGTAAGTAAGTAATGATATCTTAAACTGCTATAAAAAATTAAGAAGGCATCCCAGAATGACTAAAAAGTGGATATAATTTACACATGTAGCTATTTAGCAGGGATCCAAAAATACAGGATATTTCCCTAGTAAAAGAACTTGGGTACATATGCATTTCTTGTGATTCACAATATAGGGCAACAGCACAGCATGCCACAACCTCCACAGAGAGACTCTGTTCTTGACCACTGGCTTCACATAAGCGCCTATGTCTCCCGTTTCATTCACTTTCCTGCCCCATACTTCTTAAAGGGTGGCTGTAAGGTTTTTCTGAGATAGTGGCCTTCTGAGTTGTTTGGAAAATCGCAGCGTCCTGATATAGTACTTTGCCTATTTAGTCATAACAAAACAGCAAAGCAACAGCCTAAAATCTGAACTGTGGGGAAATGAACAAAAAGGATGTCCTTGCCTCTTCAAAGAAAATGCAGCTCCTTTGCGTTGCCTTAGGACAGTACAGTCTGTTTGCTCAGACACATATTTAGCAGCGAGCTACAAATCTCTCAGTTTGACGACAGAACAATTGTCAACATTCTGTTTCCTTTGTCTCCGATGATATTATCTGCGGTGCTGTTTGGAGATAGGAAATGTGTGTGTCTGTCACTGTACCTGTCTGGAAAGTAACAATACCCTCTAGCTCCAGAGACTCACTTTGCAGAGTTTTATTAGTATAATGAATGAACGCCCAGCAGTGCACCCAAGAAACAATTTGGAACTCTGGATTTTAAAAGCCATCATTAGTAACAATGAGAAAGAACCAGCTGCTGTTTGCAGATGTACTTTGTTGAAAGGTATGTGTGCAACCGTGTGTGTGTGTGTGTCTGTGTGTGTAAAATGTGCACAGAGAGGGAAAGTGGACTGATAATTTGTCAGCAGGGCCCTTTGAATGACTGGAATCTAAACTACCCAAATCCTGACTTGGTGGGTCACTTATGAGCATGGTATGGCTATGTGCGTCTAGTTGGTGATGCTGGAATTACTAACCAACCCAAAATAGTCAGATTGCATGAAGTCAGCTGGTAAGAACATGACTGAGGTGGAACTATCCCCTTGGCTATAATATCTGTGAAGATAAGGAAATGCCTTTTGATTGGACTAATTTATTCCCACACTCTCACACTCTGAGGCAGACGTTATTATGAAAGCAAAGGGTTGTAATCAGTCAAGTTCTACCCAGAGTGCATCCACTTAAATTAATGGACATGACAAACCTAGACCCATTGATTTCAATGGGTACTATGAGCAGAACTTAGTTGAATACAACCCAAAATCTTTTGTCTGTCCTGAATAATTTGACCCGGGTCTTCTTTAAGATATGTTGGCAATATGTACATTGACTGGACAATGTGCATGCTTTCTGGCTGACAATGTTCATTGGTGCACATTTTCCAATAATGTGTGGACTACTGTGCATGCTAGGTGGACATCAACGTCATCTCCTTACCCTGTGATTTTGGCTTCTTCACATTCTCTGTGCCTTTCTGTGAATGTGCACAATCCCTTGTCTTGATGCGTGTTCTCCTTTGGATCCGCACTAACGACAAGATACAGACTAAACAGGAGGAGTGATAACATGAAGACCTGTGGGGTACTTTAATGCAGGACCAGAGAAACACATGCTAAACTTTACTTACCTTTGATTAATGGTGTTTGAATATTAAGGATTCTCCTAGACAGATGTGTTCCACGTGATAAGGCAATCCAGTTCAAGCCCCTTTTGAGCTTTCTACTCATGTTTAATGGCAAGTTTCTCTCTCTGCAAAACATTCATTTTCTTTCCACTCTCCATTCTGTGCAGAAGATAACAAGTTTGAAAAAACAATATAGCCAAGTTACAGGTAGGTAGCTGTGTTGGTCTGCCGTAGTCGAAACAAAATAAAAAAATTCCTTCCAGTAGCACCTTAGAGACCAACTAAGTTAGTTCTTGGTATGAGACTTCGTGTGCATGCACACTTCTTCAGATACACTGAGACAGAAGTCACCAGACCCTTATATATAGTGAGAGGGTGGGGAGGGGTATTACTCAGAAGGGTGGTGGGAATGGGTGATTGGCTGATAGGTGAGGTAAACCTGTTGACGACTGTTAATGACTGCAATTGGTCTTGCAGGAAAAAGCAAGGGGTGAGATGGCTAAAAATAGCTTTGTCATGTATAATGAGATAAGAATCCAATGTCTCTATTCAGACCAGGTGTCTCCATGGTTTTAAGTTTGGTAATCAGTTGCAATTCAGCAACTTCTCTTTCCAGTCTATTTCTGAAATTCCTTTGTAATAAGACAGCTACTTTGAGATCTTATATAGAATGTCCTGGGAGACTGAAGTGTTCTCCTACTGGTTTCTCTGTTTTGTGATTCCTGATGTCAGATTTGTGTCCATATAGCCAAGTATTTGTAGACAGTCCGTAGCCTTAAGCAGCATCTTTTCAGAACTACTTTCAATTCCTAGCAACCAAAAGCATACTTAACACATTTTGGGGAAGAGGTCCTTATGGACTCTTAAGGCTGCAAACCTACTGGATGTTGAGACACTGGGACTTACATCTGTGTAAACATGCACAGGATTACACCACAAGTCTGTGTAGCTGGGAGCAAGACCTACCGAACATAAATGGGACTTACTTTTGAATAGACATGTGTGGGATTTTGCTATAAAGTGAATGTGATAATTCAACCAGAGAATCCTTAGTCATGAAGGTCTAACCTACACCTTCAAAAGCGGGGAGGGGGGATGTGATGTACTTTTCTAGGATCGTACCTGTTTGAGATGTAAGGAATGTTGGTGGAACTGACTGAAAAGGGTTTACTCAGAAAAAACTCTCTACCCATAGAAAATTAGCTTGTCATAATTTAGGCCTAATTTAGCCTTGCCTCTGTGCTTTGGGAAGGACTGGAGATCAGTGGTAGAGCATCTAGTTCAGTCCCCAATGGCATCTCCAGGAAGGGCTGAGAAAGAGACTCCTGCAGTGCCGCTGCCAGTCAGTGTAAACAATATTGAGTTAGATGGACCAATGGCTTGACTCGGTATAAGGCAGCTTCCTCCATTACTCTATATCAATGTTTACACACATAAGCCCATCTATATTATGAAGCAGGACTCGCCAAGGGTAATATCATGTGGTGTTTCATTGTACCGGAACACATTCTGAGGCACTTTTGGATTTGTTCTGTAGTATAACAGCAGCAGCAGCAACAAC
>JAWWNH010000145.1:3305000-3442500 GCA_034641385.1 Darevskia mixta | reverse complement strand
AAATACATTAAAATCACAGGTTAAAAACTTCCCTAAATAGGGCTGCCTAATACAGATGGATAACCAGATGGATAACCAGGCTTCGCTGCGTCTCATGTGATTTCAGGCACAATTTCAGCTGATACCATTACCACTTCTGCATCAGTAGTGGGGCAGGCAGGGCACCTGTGGAAATGCCACCTTGGGGTCTTCTGCCATCTCTGAGTCCAGAAAATCTGTTGGGGTCCTCCAGCTCCCATCATTCCTCACCATATGCCACACTGGCTGTGACTGATGGCAGTTGGAGTGCTCTGGAGGTCCACAGGTTCTCTCACTCTGCCTCTAAGGTAAGGGAAACCAAGGTGGAGTGGATGGAAACACAGGAGAAGAAGGAAGACCCCCTGCTTGTGAACTTCCCAGAAGCATCTGGCAGGTCATTGTGAGGATGCACAGGAAGAAAGACAGGCAGTGTCTACTTGATCCATCAAGCTCACTATTGTCCACACCAGGGGTAGGCAACCTAAGGACCGTGGGCCGGATGCGGCCCAATTGCCTTCCCAATCCGGCCCGCGGACGGTTCAGGAATCAGCGTGTTTTTACATGAGTAGAATGTGTCCTTTTATTTAAAATGCATCTCTGGGTTATTTGTGGGGCCTGCCTGGTGTTTTTACATGAGTAGAATGTGTGCTTTTATTTAAAATGCATCTCTGGGTTATTTGTGGAGCATAGGAATTCATTCATTTCCCCCCCCCCCAAAAAAAAATATAGTCCGGCCCACCGGACTATATTTCTCTCAAGGTCTGAGAGACGGTGGACCGGCCCACGGCTGAAAAAGGTTGCTGACCCCTGGTCCACACAGACTGGCAGCAGCTCTCCAATGTTTCAGGCACATTTCTGTGCCAGGCCAAGCTGGAGATGCCACTGGGGATTGAGCCTGGGATCTTCTGCATGCAAAGCAAATCCTCTACCACCGGCCTCATCTGCAAAGACCTATAGGAACAGAGGAAGCTGCCTTATACAGAGTCAGATCAATGGTCCATTTATCTCAGTGCTATCTGCACTGACTGGCAGAAGCTCTCCAGTATTTCAGAGAGGCGGTTTCTCCTAGCCTCCTAGACACAATTGGGACCTTCTGCATGCAAAGCAGATGCTCCGGCCACTGCATTTGCAGCCAGTCTCCAAGTGCTGGACGAGCTGGTTTTCACTCTGATCCAGCAGGACTCTTCTTCCATTATTAACCATCTGTGTTAGATTTGTAAATAGGATATGTGAGAAGAGCCTGCTAGATCAGGACAGTGGTCCATCTAGTTCAGTATCCTGTTCTCAAGGTGGCCAACCAGATGCCTGCGGGAAGCCAGCAAGCAGGAATCAAACACAAGAGCCCTCTCCCCTTCTGCGGTTCCCATCAAGTGATATTCAGAAGCATTGTTGCCTCCAACTGTGGAGGCAGATCATAGCCATCCTGGCTAGTAGCCATCGTTAGCCTTCTCCTCCCCGAATCTGTCCAATCCTCTTTTAAAGCCATCCAAGTTGGCGGCCGTCACTGCTGCTATGGGAGCACGTTCCTTAGATACAACAGAGTGAGGTTTGCCATTCCTGAGACATTTCACTTTCAACTCTCGTCTGCTGGCCTGTTTGCTTGCATTCTTTCTCACAGATCGTGCATGTGTGCGTGCAATATATAGAAATGCTCCATTTTTTATTTTTTTCTACAAAGGTAGTATAATTCTCCAACCAGGAAAGGTAGTTCAAAGATAAATCCGACTGTCCCCCCCCATTCTTATCCCATCTTTCCTGCAGCGCTGCATCCAAGCCATGCTTTATAGGTGACTGCATACATCAGGGAGCGCTCTAAGTGTGTCTTTACAAGTATCCCGAACGCTGTTTGAGTATGGAAATTGCCGACAAAAGAAATTAAGAGCAGGAACCCCATGATTAGACTAATGCATTGATCAAGTCAATTCTTCTCTGTTTCACTGCCAACACACCACATATAAAAGCGCCATTAAAGAAACTTTGCTGTCTCTCTTACTAATGGTCTACAATTTGAGCAAGCCCGGATGATTGACAGGCTTTGCCAGGGCTGCCTGTGTTGTCTGAAAAAGCCACATCAGATCAGCGGAAGCTTTAAGCAAAGCATAAATTATAGATACACGTCTGTTTCTTTGATGATGTGAGACTGTTAGGTGCGTCCCACTTCCATCACACAAAAGAACTGCACTTTCATGCCGCTTTTTCACTTTGTCACATCACATTTGGAAAAACAACAGTGAAAACATAAATGTTCTCTCTCTCTCTTAACAAACAGCCTGTTCAAAGACAGCCTTAAAAGTTCTCCTTCCCTCCCTCTCCCCCCCCCCACACCACACACACACACACCTCCCCCCACATTGGAATTAATTAAACATAAAATGAGTGTTAAATTTCAAAGTTCAATGCAGCAAGGATTATGGTGGGGATTTTTAGTATCTATTTGTCACTGTTCGATGTGGCAAAGCCACTGAGATGGAATATTTGGAGCATTAAGGCCACCCTGGAATCAAAGATGTTCGGGAAAGTAGTAAAGAACAACAGCAAAAAGGGACATTTTTTTGCTCTGTAAATTTTATTGCTGAAAGGTGATACAATTTCCTGTTTGCTTGGGGCATGCGGGGGTGGGGGGGTGGCGATAGACCCTGCATGAATTTCTTTGCAGAGCTGCAGTAAATGACATATCTAAGATGCAACAGAAAGCACACACACATGTATCCTTACTCTGTGTACAATGCAACTGAGGTTTTTTTCTTCTTCTCACCGTAAGGTCCCCTCTTAATTTTTCAGTGAACAATACAGCAGGCTTGCAGGCAGCGTTGCTAATGGAATTGCACCACTTCTCCCCCCCCCCCCCGCGCACACTGAAAACAATCTGTATTTGGGTTGATGTCAAAGAGTGGCAAAACAGAAATGAATCACACACACACACACACACACACACACACACACACACAAATAGAAGATTGGTGAAAAGAAATTTTCACCATTATTTATTTCACTGCAGAAGGGCTTCTATATGCAACTGACCATGGGCAAATTGGATCTTTGACATAGCTACACATGTCAAAATTCTGGCACAAAATTAAAAAAAAAGTATATTATTTGGCTGCATCCAAGTGTTGCCAGCTGCTCCTGTGATGCCACCAATATAAAATTTAAAATGTTTTAATAATATCTTAATAGTTTCTCCACCCCCACCCCACCCCCACCCCTTTCCAAAGAGTACTTTGCTAATGGGCAATTTTGCTTTCACGGAATAGCGCTTTCTGCTGCCCTTTTTGCAAAAGGCTCATCCCGTATCACTTCTTTAAGAGATCAGACGTTTTCTTTTCCCTGAAGGTTCAAAAGATCTGTAAGTTGACATAATTCTGTGCAAGTCGCTCTGGCAGTGTAACGTAGATGGTCCATATTCCCTCCAGACTTTGGCCTCTGTAACTGTGCCCATCACTCACTTAACTTCACCTTATCTTTAAATAAGTTTAACCAAAAGGGACTTGTTCAAGTCGCCACCTCTTGAGTGATCTGAATCATTTATGTGATCTTCATATGCGCTTGTTAAGCTCTATCCAGCTGGCCTGTGTGCAGTCGTGTCTTTGCTGCACCCGAAACTGCTGCATTGGAATTAAAGCAACAAGAATATGACACTATTGTGTCTACCTTCTAGGGAAACGAACAATTCTCACTGCCCCCACCCCTCTCCACTAGGGATGGGCAAATCTATCCATTTGAGTTTCTCTATGTTTCTCATTTTTCCAACCTCCACAATTCCACATCAGTTTGCAATCCAAAGCATCACTCAATTCCTTGATCTCCATTGAGTTTTGTTTTGTGACAATGGTGAGCAACCCTCCCTGCAGTTCTTCTTCTGATGGACTAAACACTTTTGGCCTTTAGCTTAAAAATGCATGAATTACTTACTTTGGTCTTCCAGATGGCTGTTTCTATGCCCTATCTATTATTGTGTCCCCTTGTTGTTGCTTCCATTTTTATATTAACTCTGTACAGGGCTTTTTTTCCAGCTGGAGCTCACTGGAGCTCATCTCTGGCACCTCTCAGGTAGGCGCCATTGCCGTTCTAAGAGAATGAGGGAGAAATTCATGGTGAGCTCTGGCACCTCTTTTTCTAGAAAAAAATAGCATTGTTTCTGTACATTAAGAAGTAGTACCAGGACCAAGTACACAGTCAAAGTCTTGTTATGTATATTGTGTTTGTTGTTATCATAGAATCATAGAATCATAGAGTTGGAAGAGACCACAAGGGCCATCCAGTCCAACCCCCTGCCAAGCAGGAAACACCATCAGAGCATTCCTGACAGGTGGCTGTCAAGCCTCTGCTTAAAGACCTCCAAAGAAGGAGACTCCACCACACTCCTTGGCAGCAAATTCCACTGCCTAACAGCTCTTACTGTCAGCTCTTACTGTTATGTATTTCTTATCTGTCTGGGGAAAAAAATCAATAAAATCACTTTTTTAAAAAGAAGAAGAAGAAGAAGAAGAAGAAGAAGAAGAAGAAGAAGAAGAAGAAGAGTCATTGGAAAGCTGAATTAGAACCACCTATGGGGACCCAGATTAATTTCGTGGGGGACATAGCTCTCTCGGAGAAGGAGAGCCACTGGGCAGTGTGAAAAATGGATAGGTTTGAGAAGAATTTGGTTTTCATTCTTTGTTTCATGAATAAGTGGCAGCATACCTTGCATCCCATGGTCTCTCAAGCTCCTGTGTGAAAAGGGAGCTCACTTAAGGTGGGGCAATGCATGAAGCACAGGATCCCTGCTTTAAGATGAAGCTCCAAATGCATGAGAGGAGAGCACTCATAATATCACACTGGTGGATACTTTCCTTGCTTCTGCACTGTGATTTGCTTTGTACATACTCATAACTGAAACAATGGGGGGGATCTTTTTAAAAAGTGTGTTCATGAAAATTCAACATTGTAGTTCATTTTTCTCAAAATATGCAAATTTTTGAATGCAATTTTGCCTATTGTACAATTTTTTTTGGTGAGACCATTTCCCTGATATAATGCATTTTCTACTTTCACTGCATTTACAGAAATGCAGTAACTTTCACTAATATATCCGTGCATCTACAAGCCTTAACCTAGTTTGTGCATTTTTGTAAACATCATTTGGCTGTAGAACTGCATTACAAAATTCAGAGGAGAGAAAATTTTGCAGGATGGATGCATTTGGGTTTGCATATCATTTTGGAAGGTGAATTAGGCAATTTTGCCTTTAAGTGCAGACTGAATCGAAATTTTCCCCCCATTCCTTCTGTCCCATATAGTGACAGGGTTATCTCGCAATGGATACTTTGGCAATGTTGTTTTTCTAGAACCTTCTTTCCCTGCCTGACCCCACCCTTTTTTTCCTTTCTTCACTAAATCATTATTTTAAAGAAATCCCCAACTCAAATTACAGTGAATTCAATGCAGATCAACAAATCGCAAAGGGCTACCACAAAGATGGGGGTAATGAACTCTTCTTTGAAACAGTTCATCTTTTCAGTTAACAAATTAGCAGCAGAAATCACAGCCATTATGATTATAGGGCTTTGCGTGCACACAAAAATCTATTAACTCAGTCAAGGTATTATAATAATAAACAATAATAAAAACAGCCTTTAAAATGAGTCGGAACCATGTTTTCCAGTAAATTTGTCCCAGGAGTGGCACTTAAACTTTAAGTATAATAATAACAATTAAAAATGCAGTCCTCTTATGCTGCAAATTTTCTAAAGAATGATCCCAATAAAAGATTTCAAACTGTATATAGAGATTGCTCAAATTATCGTTGGAAAGGACTGCTTCCTGCAATTTTAAGATGCAAGGCATTTTGTTTTATTTATTTATTTATTTTTTAAAAAACAATCTCTTATCTACTGGGTATCGTTTTGGCTTTTAGGAGGCAGAAGCTTAATTGACCAATATCAAATTAGGCCGGAACTCAAGAGTGAAAACACCAATGTATAGCAGAAGTGTTTGCCAAAGAATCCTTTGTTTCTGAGCTTCGTAAAATGAAAGTTACCGTGCCTGCTGCAGATTCTGTGGAAGTCTACGGCTCCCAGGAAACAAGAGCAGATATCTTTCTATCGCCCAGGAAAAGGATGTATGAGATGTTGCCATATCTTAAAGCAAAGGAGTGACAGAAGAAATATAGCAGGTGGCAATTCTGTTTTTTTGTTTTTTTTTAATACCTACTGTGTGCTTTAAACTCCCAGATTGGTCAGAATTCCAAGGGTGGTTTAACAGTCAATTCCTCTTCCCAGGGAACTCTGGGAATTGAAGCTCTGTGTGGTGCATTGGGAAGTCTCCTAAATACTCTCAGTGCCCTTAGCAAGATACAGCTCCCAGGATTCCTTGGGGAAAGCCATGACTGTTTAAAGTAATAGAACATTGCTTTAGATAAAGGCTTAGGCCATGCATGTGGTCTCCCAAAATGGCTGAGAAGCTCTGAGGTGGCCGGGAAGCAGGTTGTGAAATTAGCCAGATTTGACAAGTCCAAGTTCACTGCCACAGCTTCCCCAGACTTGTGGGTTCATGGATAAGAGCCAGAGAGCCAGTGTTGGCCACGGTATCCTCCTGAACCATCTAGGAGGACTGAGTTGGGGTCACTGATATGCAGTGGTTCTCCTCCTTCCACCTGGGTTGTGTCCTCTCCCTCATGCTTTTTAGCATCTATATGAAACCACTGGGAGAGAACATCAGGAGAGTTGGGCTGGGTGTTGACCAATAAGTGGATGAGACCCAGCTCTACCTATCATTTAATTGGAACCAGTGAAGGTGGTGAACATGCTGTGTGGGTGTCTGGAGGCAGTTGGGGAGTGGATGGTGGTGAACAGATTGAGGTTAAATCCTGACAAGACAGAAATATTGTTTATGGGGAACAGGGGGCAGGTAGGTGTGGGGGATTGGCTGGTCCTGAATGGGGTAACTATGCCCCTAAAGGACCAGAAGCACAGCCTGGGAGACATTCTGGACTCACAGTTGTCCATGGGGGTGCAGGTCAGTTCTGTATCCAGGACAGCTGTCTACCAGCTCCATCTGGTACACCGGCTAAGACCCTACTGTCTCACCAGAGTGGTACATGCTCTGGTTATCTCCTGTTTGGGCTACTGCAATGAGCTCTAGCTGGGCTACCATTGAAAGTGACTCAGGAACTATAACTGATCCACAGTGCAGCTGCCAGACTGATGACTGGAAGTGGCTGCCGGGACCATATAACACTAAAAGATCTAGTTTGGTTCCCAGTATGTTTCTGGGCACAATTCAAAGTGTTGGTGATGACCTTTAAAGACCTAAACGGCCTCGGCCCTGTATACATGGAGGTGTGTCTCAACACCCATCACTTAGCCTGGTCACTGAGATCCAGCTCCAAGGGCCTTCTGCTGCTTCCCTCATTGCAAGAAGTGAGATTACAGTGAACCAGGCAGAGAGCCTTCTCAGTAGTCATGCCCACCCTGTGGAATGCCCTTCTGACAGATGTCAAGGAAGCACATTTATTTATTTATTGGTAATAAGAGATCCTGGCACCTTTGTTTGGGGGAATGGGCTTTGCATAACTAAAGAGTTGACCAAGTATAGGTGATTTGTTGCCACAGCAGAAAAATGGCATTTGGTCTGGAACAATGTCGGAAATGTCAGCGTAACATATACCACATCCTGAAGCTTCAAATAAGCTTTGTGGAGTCAAAAGCCATACATTAATTTGTCATAAACACTGACAAGAGCATTTAAGTCAAAAGGGGTGAGGACTTCAGGGTGTTGGAACACCCCAAATGTGTACATCCCTGCCATCCCAGTGCTCTTCATAGGGCTAGGGACAGATAGCAGAAAGCTGAGATGAAATGTAGAGACAAGGATAGTTGGAAGATGATGGAGGGGGGAAAGAGTAGAGCTGAAAAAGAGAATAAAGAAGAGATGTGAGGCTCAATCTGCCATAGCACATAAGCTATGATTAACCTAAACACTGAATAATTTTTGAGGGTTTTGTGGGGTCTTATGATCCTGATTTTTGGAAATCTCAAGGGATGATTAGCATCAGTCTTCATCACTTGGGCACCTCCACTATCCAAATCAGTGATGAAAAGAAAACACCCTGAATGTAAATCTTGAGCCAGGGTGTCGTAACAATGTATGAATCATTCATGTGAAGTAGATTGTATTCCCCTCCCTTCTAAATATAATACCAATGGTTTTGCAAGTTCGGGAATGTGCTGGGATTGTATGGCTGTTTGTGGAAGAAGTCAAGAAACCACAAACTGTGAAAATGCAGTGCTTATTTTCTCCCTTTCTTACCACCCCCCCTCCCAACACTTTCCCATTCCTTCTGAGTCAAATGAAGAAGGAGGGCCATCTGAAAAAATGTAGCTTATACCTTTGCAGGAAGCAATACTACTTGTGTCTCGCTGCTAGAAGGCCAAACGAGTTTTCCCAAGTTCCTCGGCTTGGTAGCAAAAGTTCCTGTTCTACATCCCAGAACTTAAAGAGTCAAAAGTGGGAAGCCATCCTGACTAAGATACTAGATGCCTTTCCAACCTTTTCTTATATTTGGGTCATTTTAATTGATCCCAGCAGATTCCTCCACTGCTTGGGCTCCCTCAGTAAGCCCACCGTGAATCATCACCTGGAGATACTCGACTCCTTTCCTAGCAGCTGAGACAATTCCTTTGGGAAGGAAACTGCTCCTCTCTTCACTCAAGGGAAGATTGTTTAACCTCCTCCTTGCTGAGTAGCACCTCCAGAGGAGAATTGAGCAGGTTCATAGTTCTTCTTCATTATATTTCTCGCCTCTTCCTCGCTAAAGGAAGATTCTGATGTTCACTGAAACACTACATGGCTCAAAACATATTGTTGTGGCTGGTGGCTGCTAGCTGCCTATTCTTCTGTTAAGCTAATAGTCCAGGATGGTTCATTGATGGTTCATCAATGGGAGCTAATGAGAGAGTCTCTTGATGGTTGGACAACTCTCTGGACGGTTTCGAATGAGATATCCATCAAGGCTAAAAGAAAGTGAAACCTTCTCCAGCAGGTTGGTGAGACAGAGGTGGATGTGTGGGAAGCAAGGGCTGGTGAGTTTGTGGTGAGAGAGGTGTGGGTTTTTTAGCAGTGTTATTTTTCTAGAAAAAGAGGTGCTTGAACTCACCATGAATGCCTCCCTTGTTCTCTTATAATGGCAATGGCTCCCACCTGAGAGGTGCCAGAACTGAGTTCCTGTAAGTTCCAGATGAAAAAAGCCCTGGTTTTAAGCTAAAGGCTGGGAGTTTTGTATGTTTGTTTTTGTTTTTGGTGGTAGTGGGGGTATCGCCTCCTTAGAATACGTAAGGCAGCTTAGACCAAAGCAACACAATACAAAATCAGGGGTGAGGGGAGATACAATCTAAAGCAAATAAAAATGCAACCTTCCTCCCCCCCCCAAAAAAAGATGAACAAAACAGCTGCTACAAGCTCAAGTGGGTTGCTAAGTTTGGTGTGTTTTGGGAAAAATAAGAGGGTGGCTAGATCCAGCTGCCTGATAGGTGTCAGGACAGGCATCAGCTGTGGACCCTACAAGGTTTAAGAATGCCAGGATCGGACACCAACTCAGGTGGGAAGTGATCAGATCTTTTGGCATCTAAAGCAAATTTCTTCCTAAAGAAGTGGCTTTGTCGACAGAATAATTTACAGCTTCTCCACCTCCCTTGGTTACAGTTTTGTTTGTTTTTTTAAGTTTTATATTGCCCATGCCTCCCGTGTGCCTTTTGCAAAAAAATAAATAAAATAAAATAAAAAATTCAATGGAGGAATAGAGGTCCTTTTAACATTGTGCATTGCTAAACAATTGTATTCACTTTCAGAAACTTCTTTTCATTTTCTCTTGAAAGGAGACCTAAGCTAAATACCAAAAAATTCCTTCACTGCCTAGCATGGCTGAGTGCACTAAAATATAAAAACCTTGATTTAAGCTTTTTTGTATTCAAAGATCATAGGCAAGCATTCATTTGAAGGTTCAGTGGCATTTTGAAATGAGAACATCATATATAAAGATGTCAGCGGTGGAGCCTCCCATGGTGAGGTTGAAAGAAAAAGAAGAACAGAATGAATAGGAGAGTTTCCAGGTTCCAAGGAATTTTAACATCTCATTACTTAGATTACTCTACATGTAATTTTCCAATATTTCATATTATAAACTTTTGAATGGTATTGGTTAAAATTACTTAATGTCTGTCATCAAGTTCTTCTTGTTCATTATCTGCCTTAAATAAAACACTTTTTTAAAAAATAGCTGGTTTCAGTAGGTAAGCAATTTTCTGATAATGAAAATTCTCCGACATTTCCAAAGCTTGCGATGGGGGGGGGGGGAGGATGGAAACACACACACGGAGAAAACCACGCGGTTATCCAACCCTGAATATTCTTGAGCAATCTCGTGTTCCAATACATGTCACTGATGGAGCATCAAAGGGAATAGCATTGCATTCCAAAAGAACAGTCCATTCCTACAATCCCCTAGTCCTCCCTCCTTTCCACCACCTAACAGGGTTTAGCATTAGCAACCCTGGCATTATCATGAGATGCAATGCTTTTGATTGGTCTTTAATCCCGCTCATCAGTCAAATGAGCCATGTGATCAATGCATCACTGTCATAAGTTGCAGCACCCATAGATGGGTCTCCACATTTGGCCTGAGATCTATCTTGTGTGCACTATTGATCCAGTGAAATCAAGGTCAGGGATGAGCTCACCAGTACAACTTGTGTCATGAAATTTGTGCCTCCATCTTTCAACTCGTGCTTCTGTAGCTTGGCCAGAGAGTGGCTATAAAGACAATGCGTGTGCCTGGGGAGAAAAATATGGTTCCTTGGGTGTCTGAAATGTTAAACAATTTCTCATTGCAAGACGTGATTCATATTTTGTGACTGTCTTTAAGATGCTGAAGCTATGGTACCTGCTGCCCTTGATGACTTCAGTGAAGTAGGATTTGTATCTAGTGCATTGTGTTAATCAATCAGCAAATCTCTCCCTATCCTATCCCTGCATGACCAGCACCATGGTAGGAAGTATTTCTGCAAATTCAACAGAAAACAGCAAAATCTCAGAAATAAGACCTAAAAGATACATGGTACTGTCCTAATCCTGCTGGGGGAGCAGAGCCCATGAAAACAATGGTTCTGCGCACATGGAAGTCATTCACTGCAATCTTACGAACCCATCCCCATGCCTTGCACAGGCCCCTGCATTGGGGGAAGGGTGTTAGCAATGGCAGTTCATTATTGTTTATATTTTATTTAGAGCCTCTAAAAGTCTTAATCCAGTCCTGCCTGGATCTGCTAACATTCCATTTAATTGGCTATCCATGAGTTCTGGAGATGTCAGAGATTGGATCTGGGACCTTCTGTGTACAAAGCAGATGGTCTGCCACTGAGCTTTAGCTAGTGATGGAGGGCTGCAGGGGAATCTGTCAAAATTGCCTCCCTTCCTCTTCTAGTGACAGAGGCATCAGCTGGATCAAAAACCCTTCCATGAGCCACCTTTGGATTTCACCCCGTGCCTGTCACAGATACAGCTGGCCAGTCGCCTTTCAAGACCCAACTTCTCAGCATGCAGGCTACTCATTTAAGGAACAAGCCAGGGAGCTGTTCATGTCCGGTTTCTGGAGAAGCTCGAAAGCTGGGGGACATAGAGGTGGGGGGGGGAGAGGGAGTGTCTTGAAATCCATTTACATTTATTTAGCATCCCCTAGACTGTAAAATAAAAGGAAAGGAGGGACCAGAAGAAATGAGGCAATGTGAAGATAAACAGCCAGTCTTCCTTCTCAGAAACTCCAAATAAAAAAATTACTCAGACCCAACAAACCAGATGTATCCAATTAAACTTTGAGGCAATTCAGGAGGTTGTTTTCCCCTTCCCTTTCCCCCCCCCTTTTTTGGGATGTCCCTCTTTTCTGAATGTAGTTCCTAAATAGTGAGGTACCTGAGTATTCACCAACACCTTTTTTCCTTTTGTTGCAGCCAAATCTCACCTATAAATAAATGTGATGCATTGATTCAAACATATCTGTTTTAAATGTTTGCTCATCAATATTTCAAATCACTCCAGTGGCCAGTTTTGTGTCCCCAAAGACGGATTTCTGTTCGTGTTTCTTGAACAGGGGTTTGCACCCCAAGAGTCATGTGACCATAGAATTCCATAAGTGTAGAGTTGGAAGGGACCCAAAGGGTCATCTAGTCCACTTCCCTGCAATGCTTGGAAAATTCATTTTGGAAAAACCATCTGTCCCTTTACTAAAAAAGCTAGATCAGTTCATATGTGGATGACAGTTCATGTTCATCCAAATGATCCTCAGCATATATCTATATCTATATCTATAAAGGTAAAGGTAAAGGTAAAGGGACCCCTGACCATTTGGTCCAGTCGTGTCCGACTCTGGGGTTGCGGCGCTCATCTCGCTTTATTGGCCGAAAGCCGACGTACAGCTTCCAGGTCATGTGGCCAGCATGACAAAGCCGCTTCTGGTGAATCAGAGCAGCGCACGGAAACGCCGTTTACCTTCCCGCCGGAGCAGTACCTATTTATCTACTTGCACTTTGACATGCTTTCGAACTGCTAGGTGGGCAGGAGCTGGGACCGAGCAACGGGAGCTCACCCCGTTGCAGGGATTCGAACTGCCGACCTTCTGATCAGCAAGCCCTAGGCTCTGTGGTGCTGTGGGTATCTATATCTATATCTATATCTATATCTATATCTATATCTATATCTACACACACACACACACACACACACATGCTGACATGATATATACATGGGAACATTAATTGTCAAATTTATTTCACCTAGCAAATATGATCATTAAACTTAAAGGCCCAAAGATTTTAAAGAGTAAGATCCACATGTAAGAGAATGAACTAACAACAGCAGCAGACTGAACTTGAAAGTGAACTAGAAATTGTTCAAAGTTCTACCCCAAAATGAACTGGTGTAATGTACTGTTTAGAGTGTAAGGCTAGGACCTGGGAAAGACCAGGTCCGCACTTGGCCATGAAGCTCACTGGGTGTGATATTGGGGGTCAGTCACTGCCTCTCAGCCTAGCCTACCTCATAGGGTTGTTGTGTCAATTAAAAGAGAACCATATATGTGACTTTGAGCTCCTTGGAGGAAAAGGCAGGATGGAAATGCAGCAAATACTGTAAATAATAAACTTACTTCAGGTTCATTCACCCAGCAATTATGTGATCTAATCTCAAATGTACTTCTGAGATTTTGGAACAAATTTGGTGAACTGACCTAGTGCCTTCGAAGCACTACATGGGACACTGAAGGAAGTCTCAGATTGAGGGAAGTCTCAAAAGCATTTGAATACATATTGAGTTGGCTATCAGTGGGTGGGGTGTTGTGGGGAGAAAAGCTTTCCTGCAATCCAAAGGGAAGGGGGGCGGATATATATATATAGGATATAGATATCCTATAATAAAATAGCTTCTTGGATACTTGCCAATATATTTATCTACAGCACATGTCAAACACTAATGAGAAATTTTAAGTAATCCCTGAAATTATAAAAGGTGGGGGGGGGGGAAATGATACAATTATACCCATTTTGATTTTTGTTGTACATTTTGAGAATAACTGAAATGTGTCTTTTCTTTTCCCCAAATGCTGCTAATATCTTCAGTCTTTATTCTTCCCCAAGCAATAAATTAAACTTCATCTCTGTTTATTTTCAGTAACCCCCATCTCAGTTTCCTTTGCTGTGCACGGAGGCACAGTGGGGGTGGGGTGGGGGGAATCTCCTGCTATATAGTTCAGGAGAGCCGTCCCTGCAGCTTTGGAACTGCACCGTTTATTTTGAAAAGATTAAGCCCATTAACTGTTTGAACTTTGCCAGTTCAAATTTAGTCTTCCTGCCAAAACCAGCTTAAATATTTTGAAACGCAGCCCTTCGCGAGACCACCTACAAGTTGGAAAGAGACATGTTTAAAAACATTACGAGGCTCAGAAACTTCCAGTAAAGTTTCTTTTTTACATGGTGGCAAAAATAAGTTTGGGGGAGGCAGGTTTCAAATTACAACCCCCCCCCCAAGAAAAAATAATGTGAGGACCACTCCCTAGGGCATTATCTGTCCCCCCCATGTTGTGTGAGACTTACCCTTTCACTCTCCTGCAGTGTGAGATGGAAGAGAAATCTCTGAAATCTAGTGACCCATAACAGGAAGATAGATTCTGAGGCCAGGCAGACAGCACACCCAGGTTAAGGAAGGTAGGAAGAGACAGATTTTGATGCTGGGTGATCCTGGGATCACCGGATGAAGGGCAGGATAGATAGATAGATAGATAGATAGATAGATAGATAGATAGATAGATAGATAGATGATAGACAGACAGATAGATGATAGACAGACAGACAGACAGACAGACAGATAGAGAGATACAGTAGATGATAGAAGATAGATAGATGATAGATTATCTATCATCTATCTATATCTATCGAATCTATCATCTATCTATCATCTATCAAATCTATCATCTATGTAGATATAGATGGATAGATAGATGATAGATAGATAAGTAGATAGATAGATGATATAGACAGATAAGTAGATAGATAGATGATAGAGATAGATAGATAAATAGATAGATAGATAGATAGATAGATAGATGATAGATTATCTATCAATCTTTATCTATCTAATCTATCATCTATCTATATAGATGATAGATAGATAAGTAGATAGATGATACAGACAGATAAGTAGATAGATAGATGATAGATAGATGATTGATTGATTGATTGATACATAGATATAGATAGATAGATAGATAGATAGATAGATAGATAGATAGATAGATAGATAGATAGATGAGAGAGGGGGGAGAAACTGTTTGCCTCACTTTAAAAGGGGTATTATAGAGTTGGGGAAAGTTCAGAAAAGGGCAATCAAAATGATCAAGGGGATGAAGCAACATCCCTATGAAGAAAGGTTGCAATGTTAGGGACTTTTCAGTTTAGAGAAAAGGCAAGTAGATACAGGTTTACAAAATTAAGCACAGTATGGAGAAAGTAGAGGGAAATTAGTTTTAATTCCCTCTCTCACAACGCTGCAACTCATGCACATGAAATGAACTGAAGGCTGGAAGATTCAAGACAGATACAAGGAAGTCCTTCACACAGTGCAAAGTTAAACTATGGAACTTGCACCCACAGGAGGCGGTGATAGCCATCAACTTGGGTGGCTTTAAAAGAGGATCAGACAAATTCATGGAGGAGAGGGCTATGAATTGCTACTAGTCATGATGGCTATGGTCAGCCTCCACAAAAGGAGGCAGCAATGCTTCTAAATACCAGTTGCTGGAAGCCACAGGAAGAGAAAGTTCTCTTGTGCTCAGGTCCTGCTTGCAGGGTTCCCATATGGGTATGTTGTTGGCCACTGCGATAACAGAATGATGGACTAGATCAGGCATAGGCAAACTCGGCCCTCCAGATGTTTTGAGACTACAATTCCCATCATCTCTGACCACTCATCCTGTTAGCTAGGGGTGATGGGAGTTGTAGTCCCAAAGCATCTGGAGGGCCGAGTTTGCCTATGCCTGGACTAGATGGGCCACTGGCCTGTTCCAGCAGGCTCTGCTTATGTTCTTATGCTCTTATCTAAGGAGCACATCCGTGATGTTGCTTTTGAGTCAACCCTCCAAATACAGAGCCAGATCCAACTCATAGTGACAATATTTGTGTTTAAAATAAACAAATATTGTGCCTAAATGAAAGGAGAAACTACCCACATAGCGAAGAATTTTATGGGGGGGGGGGAGTGAGAAGAAAATATTGGGCATGGAGGGAAACACAGAGCGAAATATTCCAATTCATTTATAAACAATGAGGTTTGCTTTCCTGCCTCGCCAGCATAATTCCCCTTTGCTGACAAGATGCTAGTTTCAAGAATTATCAGCAATTGTCAGGATGAGTCCGTTTTATGTAAATGGAATCGTTATTATTAATTTCTGCTGGTGCTGAACGATTTATGAAGTGCTTTTGGATATAGAAACATGATTCATGAATCAGAAGGACGGGTGGGGGGATGTTCAAAAAGATCCTGAGCTGATAAATAACATCTCTCATTCATGATTCCTGCCCATGGAGTCTTTTATCTTCAAGAAAGGAGATTGCTCAGAACAAGGAAATGATGATATGCCAGCTCCCCTTAAAAAAATGAAAACGAGAAAGCAAGCAAAGGACTGAAGAGGCAAAGTAAAGATGCAAAATCTGTGGCCCTCCAGATTGAACTTCGCCCCCTCCCCTTCATGTCATTGGCCATGCCAGCTGGGACTGCTGGCAGCTGGAACATGAAGGGCTACATTCTATAAACATAGAGAGAGTTGGGTATGTTTAGCCTGGAGAGGAGAAGGCTGAGAGTTTATAGCATAGCCAATTTTCAAATATATGAATGGTTGTCACATGGAAGGCGGAACAAGCTTCTTTTCTGCTGCTGCAAAGGGAGGGGGTGGGTCCAGACGGGTGGATCCAAATTACAAGAAATGAGATTCTGACTAAACATCAGGAAGAGCTTCTTGACAGTAAGAACTGTTTGACAGTGGGATGCATCCTCTCGGAAGGTGGTGAACTCTCCTTCAGTGGAGTTTTTTAAGCAGAGCTTGGATCAGAGATTCTGTAACTGTGATTCCTGTATCACAAAGAGATGGACTAGATGACACTGGGAATGGAATTTGGAATATTATTATTTTATAATCAATAAAAATGATATGGCAAAAAAAAAGATGACCACTGGGACCCCTTCCAACTCTACAGTTCTATGATTCCATATGATTTACCCACCTAGATGAGCATTTTCTTCTGGGACCAGCAACAGTTCTGCGTGGTCTCAGGAAGAGGTCTTCTTCCTGCTACATTGCGACATCCTTTTAACAGAAGCTGCCCAAGGCAGAGCCTGAGACCATCTGCAGACAAATCGTCACGTCTACTCTGGAGCTGTGATGCTTCCTCAAAGAACTGCTGTCATTCAATAGTGGTGACCCACAATAACATTACTATTATACCTTTAAGTTTCTGGCAATTTGGGTGCTAATATTGTTGGTATGTTGTTGGGCTTGTAGAACAAGGAATGTCTTGAAGAAAACAAGACATTTGTTCATTTCCTCATTTCTCATGAAATTCAATCAAAATTCTATAGTGAAAAAACACATTAGTCTTGCTCCTTCCTTCCTTCCTTCCATTCCTCTGAAGTTCAAATCCCCTCCAAGTATATGTATTCCACAGACTGTAGTTTTCTGTCTACTGAAAGATGTAATGGCTGCTCCTTTTATGGGAAACCAAGATTTAATCCAGTAAGTCTGTACGAATCAATATCCCTGTGAAATGACACCATGTTCGAGTTATTTTATGTTATGTTGATGGTTAGCTAATTTTGTAATGGAGACATTTCTTCTGGAAGCAGACATAGTATAATTTAGTGGTAAAAACGTCAATCTTTAAGGGTTGTAGGCCTGCTTCGGAGCAGGAAGAGGGCAGATTTATTGATGGAAACGTATCTATATACTCTTTGTGGTCCTTTGACCTATAATATCCATTTTGGTTATAATTTTGTTTTGTGAAAATGACATCAACCACAATCACTAATGTAGAAATGACACTGGAATGCTTTGTTCATCTGACCTGATTTAAAAGTCTTGCTGCTGCGTCTACGGTAACAGCTTCTCAATGGAAAATAAATTAAAGCCCAGATTTTAAGCACTCTTCCCACTGCTGGCAAAGAAAGATCACAGCAAGAGGAAGGAACGCATGCATTGCGCAGAGCAAATCCAGATTTGCCACCAACTCAGCCAGTCACAGATGAAGGGTATGCTTATTTGATGCACAGGAGAGCAAATTATACTTCTTCCTTTAGGTCTACACTTAAAATATCGTAGAGCATTTGCCACGTTTGCAAACACTGTGCTTAGCACTTTCCAGGCATCGGCAATCAGCTGATTTCATTCCACACAAGCAAGGATGGGTCACCTGATGTCACTGTGATTGACAATTGAGTGATCCCACCCCCCTGTGAAACTGGGGATCCAGTTTTCCTCTCCTGGTTTATGGGTTGGATCCAGAGTTCCATGAGTGGAGTTCTTCTCGTGTAACAGGGCTTCTCTCTGTTCCAGCATCCCCCTCAGATTCACCCTCATCTCCTGCCAGAGTCTGCCATCCCAGGACTGAGCCCAGAGCTGCTACATGAATCATGACATCACTTTCATG
This sequence comes from Darevskia mixta, assembly GCA_034641385.1. NCBI lineage: Eukaryota > Metazoa > Chordata > Lepidosauria > Squamata > Lacertidae > Darevskia > Darevskia mixta. The sequence continues at coordinate 3,424,264 of JAWWNH010000145.1, read as the reverse complement.
TTTTGTTCCAAGATTTTGTACCACCTTCAGTGAAGTTACTCAGTCAAACAATTTCACTCCAAGTATTGATCTGAACAAGGAAGATCCATGGCTCATAGCCATTGTCAGACCCCTCTTCTTCCATGAATGTTCTTATACTCCATTATTCTTGTTACTATTACTATTGTTATTATAATATTTATTTATATGCCAGCTTTTCACAGACTGGGACGCAAGGTGGCTTACGCAAATTAAAATGCAGATGAAATACAGAAAGCTAAAAGCATATAGGTACAATTGTATAAAAGGGATATTAGCCAACTCTAATAGAACTAAAACAACATACAAACAAATCTATTAAAACACAGATAGCAAAACCCTTTGAAAACCCTGTCCTTAAAAAAACAGTCAGTTCTGCAAAGCCTGTCAGAATAAAATAGTCGTCGCCTGCCAGACGAAAGGCGACAAGGAGGGAGCCAGTTTGGCTTCTGTAGGGAGGGAGTTCCAAAGTCTGGGACCAGCCACCAATAAGGCCCTCTCCTGTGTCCCTCACCAAGTGTGTCTGTGAGGGTGGCAGGACTGAGAGAAGGACCTCCTCTGAAGATCTCAGAGCCCGGGCAGGTTCATGTAGGAGAATACAATCCTTCAGATAGCCTGAACATTAGCAGTGTCATCACTACACCTTGTGGCAGTGAATCCTGTAAGTTCCTTAAGCATCATGGGGAGAAATACTTTTTTAAAAATTTTGCCTGGCTTGTTAAAACATTCATTGGGAAGGCTGACTTTTTCTGGATGTTTGGGGAGACTTCTAAGAAACACATGTTCTTTATAGAAAAACTTGAGTGCAAGAGAGGGGACGAGGAAATAGGAGAGAGACATGCACTGTTCATTTTCAGCCAGAGCTGCCGGTGAGCTGGCTGATTTTTTTTTCTTTCTTTGAAGGAAACCTGGACACACTCGTAGATTCCCCCCCCCCACAACCTGGTCCCCCTCTGCCTGCTCCTTCCCAGTTTGCCTAAAATTGCTATTTTAGCTCTGCTGTTTTGCATGGCTTAATATCTCTACAGTATCTCATTCACACTGCTCGTAAAAGATCACATCACAAAAGTGCCTGGAAAATAAAATTTCATTGAAAGGGGACCCATCAAGTTTAAATGGAGGTTTATATTGCAGCATTATGAGAATAAGGCTTGCACATTTGCAACTCCCCTGGCGGAAAAGTGAAACTCAGAACAATTAAAGCCACACAGACATCCTGTCTTGAAAGGCTGCAACAAGCTTTTTAAAAAGCTGTGGTGACCTCTCTCTCTCTCTCTTTCTCTCTCTCTCTCTCTCTCTCTGCTTTTCTGCTGGGCCTGTTCTTCATTTAACTCTGTGTCTTTATTAGCCAACAAAATCTTGGCTGCTTCATCATGAGGATGAACCAATGAATGTGCCTTGCAGTCTTGTTGTTTCTTAAATCCGTAGAGTGTTTCGAACTCTTCTTCCCTGTATGGTAATCCATTATTTAGGTCAGAAATGCCAATCAACATTAGGATGTTATTTATGGAGAGAAGCTCAATATGTCAGATTACAGGGGGAGGGCAAATGTCTCAGGAAACTACAAAATGGTGATGGCTGGGAGGGAAATTCAATTCAGTTTGCATCTCAGGTGAGCCTTCCTAATTTCTGAACCAAAACACAGGCATCCTTCGAAACTTGCAGCCTGGCGAAGTTTGCAATGCAGTTCTCCAACCAAGTAACGTGTACAAAATGCATATACTGGAGTAAAGTGTGCATATAAATGCACATTTTAATGAAACTATTATGCAAAAAATGTACTCTATTGAAGAAAATTGGTTTACACAGAAGTGTATATTAGGCAATTTTACCTGGAATAAAATTGTATCTTCAGAGAAATTCTCACTGAAATGCTGGTGAATATTCAACAGATCAAATTTGGTCCTAAACAATGAGATGAATTGGTCTGCTTTCTGATACTATAGATACAGATATCAGTCAAATTTTGTAGCCATTGCACACCCCTAATGAATATAAGAAAATCAATCAATCAATCAATCAATCAATCAATTCTTATTTTTGTATCCATCCCAGGCTAGTAGGGGAGAGAAAGAAACAACTTCTGTGCATGTCAGTGCACCTTGCAAAGGATTTTGAATCCCTTTGCTGGTGGCTAGGAAAGTAAACCACTGAAAGCAGCACCATTGCACTGGGTTAGGAAGTCTGAAAAAATCCCACGGTTGCAACTTTTGTTTCCTTTTCAGAAGCATCCCATATGCTTTGTTGAATTCTTTCTCCTGTGCAGGAGAGAGGGGGGAGGCTGGGGGGGAGGGGGAAGGGAGAGATTTCTCATGGAGAAATTAAAAAGAAAGAAAAAAGAAAGAGCTCAGCAATGAGAATTAACCTTGATTACTACTGCAATTTACTAATCAAAACTGGAGACCTGCTAATCAAGCCTGAATTAGCAGGCAGATAATTTTTTTTTCTTTTCTTCTTCTTAAAAAATAGGAACGTAACCAAAACTGAAGATTTGGTAAACAAGAGTCTTTATATTGTGATGGAAAGAATATGGGGCATAAGGGCACATTTATTTTAGTGTACAACACTGGCCTGCAGTGCCTTTGAATGTATTCTGCCAGCTTCCAAAGAACTTCGGTGGCTTCTGAGCTCTAATCTGCTTTGGAAACAATGACTCATAAAGAGTGTCTTCTTTGACATGAAGCTTCCCATCATTGAGCATCTTCTCCACAGGACCAGGAGACTCTGCATTCTGTGGTTAGGCTGATGATAACTCAGAGAGAGTATTTTCAGTGGTGGCACCTGAACTAGGAAACCTCCTTCCCTTGAGATGTTTCTGCATGGCGTCCCCCCACCTTTCTTGTTGTCATTAGAAATCAGTCTTGTTCTCTCTTTTATGACGCTCCCCAAATGTCCCAGTTTAGTGCTGTGCCAAAAAACATGTCTGCAATTTTCTCAAGGTTTTCCTCTCCTAGGAAAAAAGTGGCTACCATTTTTCAGCCTCATTCTCAGGTCATTTTAGAAATTTGATTGAATTTTGACAGGTGCAGGGTTCTGGACTTACCTTACCCCTGCAAGATAGCTGGAAGCGATGTGTGTACTTTGCTGCCGCCGCCCCTGGCTTCCCACATCTCACTTTCCGAAAAAGCCCTGTGGGGTGAGTTTTCTAATTGAAGGATGGCCATGAGGGAAGGCTACGAGGTGCAGACCACTGATGGCATGAAAGAAAGGGCGCTTACAAACACTTCTGTCTTGCCAAATGCAAGGTGGTTCTTTTAAAATGAGATTCAGAAGTACCGTACTTGTCTATAAGATGCCCCAGTGTATAAGACTACCCCTATTTTGGGGGACTCAAATTTAAGAAAATGGGGGGAGATGGCATAGAGTTGTTGAGCTTTTTTTGTGGAGGATTGCCCAGGCTTGTTGAGCTTTTTTGGGGGGGTTGCAAAAAAAAGGCACACCTGCACGCGTCACAAAGTCCGCCTACTGTCTGTCCTGATGCCAACAGAAGCTGCCAATCGTCCACCCAACTGCTGGAGCGTCAGCCAATCAAAACCACCCATTGACGCAGCAACCAATAACATGCACAATAGCCGCTGACAATCACGGCAGCAACCAATCAAACGTCCACCCTATGCACTGCCCATGTATAAGACGACCCCCGCTTTTTAGCATGATTTTAAAGGAAAAAACATAGTCTTATACATGGAAAAGTATGGTGATACAAAACAGAAGTGATTGAGAAGATTTAAGATTTCATTCTAAACAGCGAGCAATATATACATACCAAGCAAGCACCTCAATCTGCCACTTGGAAGCCCTCAAGAAGCAGCAAAGTGACTCCTCACGTAGCCTCAGGTTGCATGGCTCTGCGGCCATCAGTCCATGCACAAGCTTCTCTCTCACTATGCCCCAAACCATCTGATGTATAGATGGCTAGATAGCTAGCCCGTGTTGCTTGCCCAACTGGCTACGTGTAGTCATACATTACTGGCTATGTGCAGATTATTCATTAGCCACCCTCTCCCAGTGCCTCACTTTCTCCAAACAATGTCCAACATCAAAGAAGGTACCCAGCACTATTGCTTCTTTCCAACAGATTAGGACATTAAAGGCTGTTCTCAGCCATCAAAGAGCTTAACAAGAGATAGGGGGGGGGGAAGGAACAGTAGGCAGGAAGAGGGCAACTGAGTCAGATAATTAACTCCTCGAAATACAAATATTTTCCGGATAGGTTGCCCATACAACTTCTTGGCTACCTGAAATAAACACTACTGCATCAACTGTCATGCCTCTACAGAAGTCTAGTGTCCTAGTCAAGGGAAGTAATAGCACTACTCTATTCTGTTTTGGTAAGACCCCAGCTAGGGACCTGTGCCCAGTTCTGGGCACCACAATTTAAGAAAGATATTGACAAGTTGGAACATGTTCAGAGGAAAGTGCTCAAGATGATTAAGGGTCTGGCAACCAAGCTTTATGAGGAATGGTTGTAGGAGTTGGGTATGCTTAGCCTGGAGAAGAGGAGACTGGGAGCGGATATGAGAGCCATCTTGAAATTCGTGAAGGACTGTCACATGGAAGATGGAGCAAGGTTGTTTTCTGCTGCTCCAGAGGAGAAGACCCAAACCAATGGCTTCAACAGACAAGGAAGGAGATTCTGACTAAGCATTAGGAAGAACTTTCTGTTGGTAAGAGCTATCAGACAGTGGAACAGATGGCTATGGAAGGTGGTGGACTCTCCTTCATTGGAGGTTTTTAAGCAGATGGCCATCTGCCTAAGATTCTTTAACTGTGATTCCTGCATTGCAGGGAACTGGGCTAGATGGCTCTCGGGATCCCTTCCAACTCTACAATTCTGTGATTCTATGACACACACCTAGCAGTTCGAAAGCATGCCAAAAAGTGCAAGTAGATAAATAGGTACTGCTCTGGCGGGAAGGTAAACGGCGTTTCCGTGCACTGCTCTGGTTTCGCCAGAAGCGGCTTAGTCATGCTGGCCACATGACCCGGAAGCTGTCTGTGGACAAACGCCAGCTCCCTCGGCCTGTAAAGTGAGATGAGTGCCGCAACGCCAGAGTCGTATGCGACTGGACCTAACTGTCAGGGGTCCTTTACCTTTACCTTTACCTTTACGACACACACACACACACACACACACACACACACAAAACCATGTACCCATAAGACTTTCATCATTTTCTCTCTCTTCCTTTTCCCCATGCAAACTTCTCTCATTGACTGATTGATGGATGACTGTTTGTTGTTGTTTTTTACATGCAGGAAATTTTTTGGGAACAACACTAGTTCCAGCACAGTTCTCTACTCAGAAATGCATATCGAAATGTTTTAGAAAATGCATATTTGTGGGGGAAAATAAATTTGGGAATGTACATTTTGAGGAAAAAATATAATTAAAATGCACACAAATGAGGGGTTGTGGTTTTTGTGTTTTTTGTTTTTTGTTTGGTGCTGATATCATTGAATTCTGGGTTGATGTGGGAAGAGGATGCAATTGACTTGTGAGTGAATAAATATCACAGTGACAGAAAAGAAACAGACTGATACATCCATCCCTTTATTTTCTAAATATAAATTCAGAGAGAGTTTTATAAATAATATGCATTTAGGACTGCCATACATCCAGGATTTCAAAGGCAGAATTGATGTCCAGGGGGGAAGGAAAGGTAGTGCTTTTTCCTGAATCTTAGGCAAAGCTCAACGTTATTGGGGTCTTCCGAAAGCTCAACAACCTTCGGAGTGTCCTGGTTTTTATTTTTGAAAAAGGCAACCCCAATACATTAGAACAAAGCAAAATTAAGCAGTGTTGGTTGAAGGAATGCATCTGTGAAAATAACCCTGGCAAACACCAAGAGAATGGCTGTTGTTTTTTGTCCAGATGTAGTGGAACGTCAAAAGTTATTATAAAAAGATACAGGAAGAATAGAAACAAGGTCCTAGAAATGTGTGGCTAAGTCAAGAAGGAAGGAAGTATCCAGAGGCAGGGGGAGGTTATGAAGCGAGGTAGAAAGGAGGGGGAAGCTTTTAAGAAAGGGAATTTTATTTGTGTGTCATTTCCTATATTTTATTGCCTCTCTCTGGCAAACATCCCACACTTCCATAACCCAAGAAGGCAACCGTTTATGACTGAATACGGTTGATGCAACTTTTGTCCGGTTCCCTTCCTATATCTCCTGCCAGCAAGAATGTAATGCCTGCTGTTTTTTGGTTCAGACCAGAGTTCCATCTGGTCCGCCATTTTGTTTCTAGCAGGAGCCAATCTGATGTTCATAGATAGTCTCTGAGCTACAGTAACAGAATCTGGAACTCAGAGGTTATTTCATGAGGGAGGTGATTCTGTAAAATCTGTGATAAGCAGGTAGATTTTGTTTGATTCATCCATTCATATGGCACTTAGACAGGCCTAAATCAGCTCATGAAATAATTATTGAAGGCGGTGAAGCAGAATGTTGTCCTAAAAGGGAGGATGATCCTGAGTGTGTACAGATTTCAAATATTCACAACCTGTTCTTTTGGGGCCTTGGACCAAATTTGATTTACTTTGTGTCATTCAAATATTCAGAGCCAAATGTATACTCCCATCAACCCTCCTTCGCTATCCTGAAGTCTTAAATGGGTGAATTTGGGATGTCCCAGATTACTTCTGCAAGTCAGGATTCTCCATCCTTCTCTGGCTTGTGTGCAGCCATTGATGTAATTTTAAAAATGTCTTCATATTTAATTTAAGAGAGAGAGAGAGAGAGAGAGGTGTTAAATTGGGGGGCGGGAGATAAGGATGTTATGGAAAGAAAGAGTGGAGAGCTTTCTACAGTTCCCTACAGTTATATGTAAAGCATATTTGCATACAGTATGCTGCACTGGCAGGAGGGTGAGTTTTAATTTTGTGCAATGGAGGAATCTAGAATTACAGAATTATAGAGTTGGAAGGTACACCAAGGACCATCTAGCCGAACCTCCAGCAATGCAGGAATCAAGCTAAAGAATTCCTGACACATGGCCATCTGACTTCTGTTTAAAAACCTTTGATGAAGGCGAGTCCGCCACCTTCTAAGGGAGCCGCTTCCACTTTTGAACAGCTCATACCCTCAGAAGTTCTTCCCAATGTTGAGTAAGAATTTCCTTTACTGCCAATTGAAACCATTGGTTTGGGTCCTCTCCTCTGGAGCAGCAAAAAATCAGCTTCTCCCATCTTCCATGTACAGCCCTTCCGATATTTGAAGATGACTCTCATATCACCTCTCAGTCTTCTCTTCACCTGGCTGAACATACCCAACACGCTTCAATGTTCCTTAGAATGTCTCCAGACCCTTTATCTAATTCAACTCTTTTGTCAGAAGGAGCTTGTAATGTGACAAACTATGCAAGCTGTTGTGCAACGAAGTCCCCGGCAACCTGCTTATGCATTCACTTACCCAACGATGTTCTACTGGAGCAAAATATTTCAGCAGCAGAACAAGTATACTGCTGTGGTACAATGCACTACACCGGATACAAACCTGGTGTTTGGTTGCCATCTGCGCCAGATTGGCCAGGATCCTATGTCTGTAATGGCTCAGTGTTTTGCATAAAGCATTTTCACCTTAACCCAGATGGCCAGTGTCCAGGGTTTTGTATATCATTGGGGCATCTAATGGAGTGGGCATCTTCAAGTGTTTGCCTGAACACATGAACCATCTATCCACAAATGGGAAGCAGGAGCAGAATTCCTGACACAAGTCCTGCCCAAGTAGTCCTGCCTACAGTAGTCAAGCTCTCCACATGATTGGGGACCCTGATAAACCAGGGTCTCCAGTCATGCAAGGTGTTCTGTTTGCATTTAAACAGGTATGAGTAGAAGCTCCTTGTGGCCTTCTCCACTCTGCTTGGGGAAGGTAACTGATGGAAGAAAAAGACATGCACTAGGATGCTGGGAGCACATTCACATGAAACATGCATAACTGTGATGGGGATAGTGCTTCTTTAAGCGTCAGAGAACCCAAGCAATCAAAGCGTGGCTGCGTAGAACAAGAGATCCATACAGTACATTTAGAAGCTAGGCTACTGATCACATAGGGCTGCACTAAGTTGAAGACAGTTAGCAGTACAGTCATACATTGGAAGTCAAATGGAATCTGTTCCAGAAGTCCGTTCGACTTCCAAAACATTCAGAAACCAAAGCGCGGCTTCTGATTGGCTGCAGGAAGCTCCTGTAGCCAATCAGAAGCCTCGGAAGCTTCGTTGGACATTTGGGTTCCAAAGAACGTTTGCAAACCAGAACACTCATTTCCGGGTTTGCGGCGTTCGGGAGCCAAAAGGTTCGAGTACCAAGACATTCGGGATCCAAGGTACGATTGTACAGTGGTACCTTGATTTACGAACTTGATCCATTCCGGAAGTCCGTTCTTAAACGAAAGCGTTCTTAAACCAAGGCGTGCTTTCCCATAGCAGCGGGGGACTCAATTTACACTCAACAGGAAGCGGAACATGTTCTGCTTCCAAGGCAAAGTTCAGAAACCAAAACACCTACTTCTGGGTTTGCAGCGTTCTTAATCCAAGTTGTTCATAAACTAAACTGTTCTTAAACCAAGGTACTGTACCACTATATATTCATTCCACTGGAGAGATGCTTTTTGCCAGCGGGGTGTTGCTGAGTGAGAGAATGCACGAGCAGGTTGCCGGCAATTTAGTTGCACAATAGATTGCTCAGTCTGCTGTGCAACAAATTTCTGCTAGTTGCAACTGTTGCATTGGATTCCTCTGTTGTGCAACATTGAAACTCACCAACCCACTGGTCCAAGGGCTGTTAGAAACTAGCCATGAGTATCCAAATCATTTAATAATCTGACCTCAACTAAGGATTGGATGGACCCAGATGCAAAAAGATGTTAGCACAAATGTCTGTGGGGTTCCCCTACCCCTGGATCCAAATCAAGCAATTACCCAGTCCTTGAGTGTGGAAGGTAGAACCTACTCATTGCTCCCTATTTAGTCATTCCATTCTGTCTATTGTCTCATTTCAGGGATGCAACTGTCAACAGATGAGGAAATGGAAAATCAGTATTTCTCTGCACTCAGCTCTTGTTTTCATAGAGGGCTTTTATTATTAGTCTTGCATGTTGAGAGAGGGGGGGAGAGGGAGAGAGGGAGGGAGAGAGAACAAACTTGAATAAGAATGTAAAGAAGATTTGATTTGAGAGGCAAACTGACAACAAAAGAAGATTTCGACTGGGGTCTGTTTCTATTTATTCAACAATTGAGATCCATGGCAAACACTTTTTTAAAAGGAAAAGAAAAGAAAGCACAACATGCAATGGTTTTTTTATTGAGTTGTACAGAAGAACAGAAAGACTCTAACAAATAACAAAAACATTTCACAAATCAATTTTATTGAAAATATATTAAGTTTCTGTAAAAACTATAAGATCAGAAAAAGAGGGGGGAATGCTCAGGAAGGGAGACAGCACACAAAGATTTACTTCAGAGTACTACAAAATATTGAACTAAAAATAACATTAAAGATGAAATTCGCAATGAATCTCAAGCTGCTATATTCCCCACGGCTGGGTCTGCCAAAGGCTCTGTTGGCTTCCTCTGTTCTTTTCTGTCTTTATTTAAATATTTTATACAGTTGTCTATGTTCATGTGTAGCGCGAACTGTCATTTATATTTCAAGTCCACTCTAAAATGGATCTTAGGCTGCATCAAGCTGTGCGCGGCGGTTGAGGCGGTTGAACCAGGGAGGGACATTGAAGTGGTAAGGACAAATGAAGAATGATACTTAATGTGGTTTTTGTGTACTTATAGTTTGCTGTCATGTCTTCCGCCTTGAGACTGATTTGTAATTTTATGGCTTTTGTGACATTATGATAAGATGGGATGTGAGTAAGGTTTCCATTTAGCAAACCCGTTGATGCATTTTTCGAGACAGAGCGGTTTGACGGCGGGGAAATTCTGGGAGGCTGACCTTGGGGCTTTGCGTCGAGCAAAACAACACCAACATCAACATCCTTGTTTGATGTACAACTCTCGAAAAGGACCGCATGTTATATAAGCGACCTGAACACCCAATCTGGGGACAAGATTCGGGCATTATGTTGACTCTCCCCCCCCCCCCGGCAAGTCCCTGTGTCTCGTGGAATGAATGTTGGTTTTCAGCATGTCACCAAAGAGCTTCCTAGTACAGAACTGAACTTTGTACTCTGCTTTCAAAATAACTTTGGTCTTTTTTCTTAAGAGGGCAAAGTGCTCTTTCCTTTCCTTGGCATGTTCAGCGGTGGCTGCAGCTACTGAACCAGGATGAAAGAGGCAGAAGCTTAACAATGGTTAGCCCTGTTCAGACATGATACATAGGAGTAAAAAGCAATGTATGGGAGGCACGATCAGACCTGATATTGTAAGAGCCCTGCTGGATCAGGTCAATGGCCCATCGTGCTCTCACAGAAATCATCAAGAGCAGCACTCTCCCTTCTTGTGGTTTCCAGCAACTGGTATTTAGAGGAAGGAGGGGGGGCGTACCCAGGATCAAAACTGGGGGGGGGGGAGCCATGGTCATTCAGGTTTGCTTTGAATGGACACTGATCATTTTTGCTTCTAGGGCTGCCTTCTAGGGGGGGCAGCTGCCCCCTCTGCCCCCCCCCTGGCTATGCCCATGGAAGGAAAGCACTTCAAACATGCTTTAAAGGCATAGTGTCCACATAGCTTTCATAGCCCACAGGTTGGGTGGCTCTTTCCACCCAAAAAGAGGAAACACATCATTTTAAAAAGTGGAAACAAGGGTACAAATTTGCATAACATTAGCATATGATAATATATATCTGTAAGGTGCGAATCTTAAAATAATTTTAAAATGATTACTATATTCTAAAATAGATATAGAATGTATCTCACTACTGTTGGGAAGACTGTGATCAGGTGGCCTGCGATCAGCACACATGGTTCCCCACTCCTAATTTAATCCCCAACAACAACCCTTTGAGGTTGGTCGTGCTGATGGATAAGGGCTTATCCAGACTTCCTTTTGTGCTGCATTTCTAGGCAGAATTCTATGTTTAAAGATCCGTGACTGAACACTTCCCCGTGCCCCACCCCCGGTGCTTTCCCCATGGAAAAAACATGAATTGCCATTTCATTGTGGGGGGAGCACTCAGAAATGAAGCTTTAAGGCATGGGTAGGCAAACTAAGGCCCGGGGGCCGGATCTGGCCCAATCGCCTTCTAAATCCAGTCTGCGGACGTTCCAGGAATCAGCGTGTTTTTACATGAGTATAATGTGTGCTTTTATTTAAAATGTATCTCTGGGTTATTTGTGGGGCATAGGAATTTGTTCATTTTTTCTTCTTCAAAATATAGTCTGGCCCCCACAAGGTCTGAGGGACAGTGGACCGGCCCCCTGCTTTGTTGACCCCTGCTTTAAAGCATGGGCCTGTGCCTCGAAAGTATGAGGCAAAAGATAAGTGTGGATGAGCCCTAAGTGACTGGCGCAAGATCACCCAGTGAGCTTCATTTCATGGCAAGGCGGATTTGAACCCTGATCTCTCCCAGGTTCTAGTCTTGCACTCTAACCACTATACCACCGCTGCCACTCGAATCAACATACTGCTGATTGTAGGTTCTAAACTGCCTTGATGACTCATGGTGCATGGTCTAGAGCCCAGCAATCCTAGAGTGGGATAGCAGTGGATGTTTTCCAGGAATTAGGGGGTTACAGCTGGTGGAAACCTCAGCTGATAAGGTGGCTGTCCTGGTTATAGGGATAGAGGGGTAGGGTGTTTCAGGGGAAATTGTAGAACAGGACAAAGGCCCAGTTGGATCAACATGTTGCATTGGACCTGCCAGAATAGCTAAATTGAAAGTGGTACATCCCAATCAAGAGTTTTCTCACATCAGTGAAAGCAAAGGTCTTAAATAAAGTCTGATTCTGCCTAACTGCATCTGTGTATATTTATTCTGTTCCACCTCCCATCATTTACTCTGTTGTTTCCCCCAGTGTTGACATTTAGATTTGTTAACTCCCCAGGTCAGGGTCCTTTCCTTCCTTCCTTTTTTCTTCTGCTGCTCATGTTACTCTATAAATCACTATGCACACTGATGGCAATATAATTTAAGTTTATTCTGGATCACCTTCTTTCAGTTACAGAGAATACACTTTGCAATCTTCCATTCCCTACAAATACACTCAACTTAAAATACTTATCACTTCCATTTGCGGAGGTGGGCTCAGTTAAACTTGGGGAGGTTCAAAGATGTTTTATTTGGGGTTAGTGCCCCAGTCTGCAGATTTAGGGTTTTTTTGGTATTCATACAAGCACGTGTATACAGCAATTAATTTAAAACAACAACAACATAAATATACAGGTGTGTGTGTGTATGTGTGTATTCCCACACCCACACCCAATAAAAACCACATGGAAATTAAAATCACAGATCATCAGCTATTATGGCAGATGTTTCCTTAATTGTCTGCATAAACTTGGGAGCACAGGAAAGTTTTCAGCAGCTTAAAATGGATTTTTCTTGGAAGAGCATTCCACAGGCCTGGGCTGATGACACTAAAGGTTCAGGTCTACATTGATGTCAAATGAGTCTTACCAACTCAGGGAGGCAGGGGATGAGGAAGATCAACAATTCTCTTGCAGATAATCCCAGTGACCGAGCTGGGATGTAAGGGCTCAGGCAATCCCTAAGGTACCCTGGACCTAAGAGGGCAAGGAGTGGCCACAAGATGTTGGGCAAGACAGTTATACATGTTGTGTGGCCAGCCCAGGGTCCCCCAAAGTTAACCTGTCAACACCATCACTAGTGTTATAGTCAGATTCAAACACCTACCTGGTCATCTTCTGTATTTGGGATGTGCCATCATGCTCTTCAAATCAGGCAGCAAATGCGAAGCCTCGGTATTATTTTGTGGCAAAATGGAGCACCAGGTTTTTGTTGCAGTCAAAATCTAGGGTCAGAGACTGCTCAGCCCCCCCCCCCATGTTTTTATTCTTTGATCCTCTTGTTATGGGTGTTGCTGTGCCAATTCCCACCCCCACTTGCCCCATCAAGGAAAGAAAGAAAGAAAGAAAGAAAGAAAGAAAGAAAGAAAGAAAGAAAGAAAGAAAGAAAGAAAGATTAAGAAGCCTCACACTGGTTAATTCCATCCCAAGAACCTGGTGACAGGAGAACTAGAACCCTTTTGAGCAGCTCATCACATGAACTTGCCGGTTCACATGAACATTGTTGTTGCTATTATTAATTAATTAAATTTCTATACCGCCCTTAATTCAGGTACCACAGGGCAGTTTACAATATATAAACACAAAAATGTATACCATAGTAGCAAACAAAAACAATACCCCTGCCCCCCAGTTTAAAAGACCACAGGTCATTTAATTAGCCAAAGTCCTGGAAGAAGAGGAATGTTTTTGCCTGCCACCTAAAGATAATTAATCAAGGCACCAGGTGAGCCTCCCCAGGGAGAGCATTCCACAAATGGGGAGCCACCCCTCCACAGAAAAAGCACGTTCTTGTGTAGCTACCCTCCAGACCTCTCATGGAGGAGGCACACAAAGAAGGAACAAAATAAAAAAAAATCCTTCCAGTAGCACCTTAGAGACCAACTAAGTTTGTTAGTGGTATGAGCTTTCATGTGCATGCACACTTCTTCAGATACACTGAAACAGAAGTCACCAGACCCTTATATATAGTGAGAGGGTGGGAGGGGTATTACTCAGAAGGGTGGTGGGAATGGGTGATTGGCTGATAGGTGTGGTAAACCTGTTGTTGACTGCAATTGGTCTTACAGGAAAAAACAAGGGGTGAGATGGCTTAAAATAGCTATATCATGTATAATGAGATAAGAGTCCAATGTCTCTATTCAGACCAGGCCTCTCCATGGTTTTAAGTTTGGTAATAAGTTGCAATTCAGCAACTTCTCTTTCCAGTCTATTTCTGAAATTCTTTTGTAATAAGACAGCTACTTTCAGATCTTGTATAGAATGTCCTGAGAGATTGAAGTGTTCTCCTACTGGTTTCAGTGTATCTGAAGAAGTGTGCATGCACACGAAAGCTCATACCAAGAACAAACTTAGTTGGTCTCTAAGGTGCTACTGGAAGGATTTTTTTTATTTTGTTTCAACTATGGCAGACCAACATGGCTACCTACCTGTAACTAACACAAAGACGGGTTTCAGATGATGATCACAGGGTCTGGGTCGGTTCATATGGGGAGAGGCAGCTCTTGAGGTACTGCAGATACATTGTTGTATCTGTGATGACATCAATCCTTTGGTAGCATGATGAGCAAATGGATCATTGCAACGCATTGTCTGAGAGAGGATCTATCCACACAAATCAGCGAGCAATAGACAAATGAGGTCTCATATGAGGCACCACAAAGGAAATAATAGTTTACATGCTTTAATACATTCCTGCTAGATTAACCCCCAGTGGGATGTTCTCCCTCTGGTCACATCCTTTTGTTCCTCTAATCTCTTTTGTATTTGTTCACTGACCCTGAGTGTGTATTTGACTTGTGACCCTGTTTTAGTTAATAAAATACAGGCCATCTGACTGACATTCACACCAATGCGCTCCAAGGAGACCGCTCTCTCATAAGGAATGTTGTGGTGCGGTGTGGCATGGTGAGTGCATGGGGTCTCCAGTCCTCAGCCATCATGTCCAAACAAAAACAAAACAAAACAAAAGCCACAATCAATTTTAATAACATGGAATAAGAGAGACTCACTAAGTGCATGAATCTCTATCAGCTGAACAGTCAATATGATTTAGCAATAGCACAGGGATAACTGTCATCAAGACTCACTGGGGATTTTGACCGGGTGGTCCAGGAATGCCCTAAAAATGGAAAACTAGATGTTTTCCAATCAGATGATTTTCAATACTAATGGATGGCCATGCCAAGCCAAAAACCTCCACTGATACTTCCAGGTGACTTCAGGAGCTGGAGACTTTAATGGAGATTTTAACCTGTAGACATTAAAATTGGGTTCTAAGCAGATGCCTCCATGTTTAATGTTGTGGAATGACTGAGGCACACTGCTTTCAATCATATATGTGCATCCTTGATTTGGGCTGTGTATTTCAGAAGATTTTCCCCTCCCCAAAAAAAACAATTTGCCTGTGCTATTCACTCAAGGGAAGCTGCTATTTTAATTAAATACCCTCATGATATTATTGCTGAGATAGCTGTAATAATTTTAATTGGTTAATTAATTGACGTGCTAATTGGCTAGTTCATCTAGTTAATCAACTGGGGTCTTTTTTTTTTTTAATCAACTTTTGAAACTTCAGCTGTTTGACGATACTTATCTCAGTGGGATACGTAGAGGCTTCAGATAAATGTAATTAAAAGATACGTTGCAAAGTTCTGCTCTTTTGCAAAAAGGGAACAGATAGTGATAGCTCATCCAGCTCCAGATATCTTTCTCATGATTTGGAAGCCACAGAACCTTCCCACCCACTCCTCTTGCCTCCTGAACACAGCTGCAGGCTGTAGAACGGATCTGGGCAGGATTCCATAGGAAGTCTTATCCCTTTCACCCCTTATCAGCCCAAAGCCATGCATACAGGCCACAATGCAGGGCAGTTACACTCAACAGGCATTCCCCATGCTTACTTGTTTATTTAATATATTTACCCCACCTTTCTTCCAATTTTGGAGAAGCAGGTCAATACCTCCCCCTTCTTTTCCAGCTCCCCCTGGTTGCCAGCCTTCCTGTTGGCACCCAAGTTCACTTTTGGAAGAAGTGGTTTTTATTATTGCATCAGTTGTTAGATTCTGTTTGAAATGTTAGTCTTTCACGATCTTAACGGCAAAGGGTGGAAAAGGCAGGCTAGAACAGACTTAAGTAAATACAATAAATAAATGCATCATGTTACAGGAGCTGCCAGAGATAAATTTGCAGAGTTATACCTTAGCAGAGTCAACTAATTTTCATTGTGCTCATACAGGGAAATTATACTAAATCCTTACACTGGGCTGGCAGATCGTAGCTCTAGCTTACGACAAAATGCTAATATTTCCATTGAGCAGGGCTTGGGTAAATCTGAGCCAGAATCCACAGAACTGTTTTAGTGGCACCCAAGCATTAGGCATTTTTTCTTTTCTTTTCTTTCAGCAATTGGACCACTAGGGCATATCAGTATTATCAGGGTTAAAACATAGTTTTAAAAAATAGAGTTGACATGTGGTTATGGGAGGGGGGAGGAATCTGTTTGCAAAAAGCAAGACCAACCCTGTCTCCTCCCCCTTAAGCATGCAGACCTAGTTGTGTCATGCTTTGGTTCCCAGCCATGGGATATAAAATTAAAAGATGGCTGCTTCAATTCACACGCTCACTAATGGCCCATGGTTTAGAGTTGGGATGTTTAGAGTTGGGATGGATCTGAAAAGGCATCTAGCCTAACGCCATCACCCATCCAGGATCAGCAGTGGAAATGGCAAGGACATCATTCCTGTCAGATGGTCCATCCAGCCTCTGCTCAAAAACCTCCAGTGAAGGACATCCCATCACCTCCAGGGAAAGGATGAGAAGCCTTGAAAATTTTGGCTTCTCCCAGTTTCTCATTTTTCCTTCCTTAAATTAAGTTCTCCACATTTATTTTTATTTTTAAAGTCCTCATCAGCATTTTAGTGTGAATTTCTCCTAACACACACAAATAATAATAATAATAATAATAATAATAATAATAATAATAATAATAATTTACTTCCACCCTGCCCATCTGACTGGGTTGCCACAGCCACTCTGGGCAGCTTCCAACAGAATATAAAAGAACACAACAAAGCATCAAACATTAAAAGCTTCCCGATACAGGGCTGCCTTCAGATGTCTACAGAAAGTCATATAATTGTTTATCTCTTTGACCTCACCTGTTCTGCACATAGATGTTGTTGGACTCCAACTCCCATCAGCCCCAGCCAGTATGGCCAGTGGTCAGGGATGATGGGAGTTGTAGTCCACAGCATCTGGAGGGCCACAGGTCCCTCAGGCATCTTCTAAGTTGACTGTAAGTTAGCTGGTTTGGACTGAGGTCCACAAGTGACTCACAACCACATTCATATGCTTAGCTAATTGGAAATAAGCAGCTTATGATTAGCAAGAATTTTATTGTTGTTAATTGGCCACACTTTGTGCCTTGGTGACCATTAGGCAAGACTACTGCAATGCACCCTACTTGGAGCCTGCTCTGAAGGCAGTTCAGAAACTTTAGCTTACCATCTATTGAGAGGTATGGATTGATCATCTGATACAAGGATGGGGAAAGGCTGTAGCTCAGTGATAAGAGCATCCCAAGTTCAACCCCCAATGGCATCTTTGGGTAGCCTTGGGAGAGACTCCAGTCTGAAACCCTGGAGAGCTGCTGCCAGTCAGTGTAGACGACACTGGTCTAGATGCATCAATGGTCTAACTAAGCAGAAGGCAGTCTCCTGCGTAATCCAATATAAGAGTATCCCAGGGTTAACCAGCCAAGCTGCTGTGGTGTTTTGAAGTGCAGTAAGACAGGAGTGCCTGGCGTGCTCTGGTCCATGGGGTCACGAAGAGTCGGACACGACTAAATGACTAAACAACAACGACAAAGACCTGGACCAGCAGTTGGTACTTTCAGGAGTCTGAGGAAGAGACTTACTATCACTGCCCTTCCCAACATTTGTATTTTGCTGCTGGCAGCCTTCTCTGGAAGAGAGATTTGGGAGCCAGCTGTGTGCCACCTAACCTTCCCCTCTGAACTGTATTTAAGCCAGGCTCCCTGGAGGGCAGCAAGACCAGTACCAGAAACCTTATTGGAAATTAACCCTTGTTTTGCTCTGTATTTATGTACTTAAGCATTTGTTTGTTTGTTTGTTTGTTTCCCCATTTTTGTCATGTGTGAATTTACTGATGCGTTTGGTAGTTTATATATTTGTATTTCCAATGCTCCGTACTTTGAGGTTTTGAATATTTGCTGTAAGCCAGTTTGGGCACACCTCATTGTGGAAAAGTAGCATATAAGTAAACTCAATCAGACCATCAGCCCCAGATGGACCATACCTGCATAGCACATGATTGCTGGATATGGAGGAGGGATGAATAGATATAAACACATGCCTTACAGGAGACTCAACGATGTGGAATTATCTGATGCATTTCTTTGTGGTGGGGAAAAGGAGGGGGTGAGGAGGGAGCTTAGCAGCAGTCA
The DNA here is from genome assembly GCA_034641385.1 of Darevskia mixta. NCBI lineage: Eukaryota > Metazoa > Chordata > Lepidosauria > Squamata > Lacertidae > Darevskia > Darevskia mixta. The sequence goes on along the minus strand of JAWWNH010000145.1, from coordinate 3,406,088 downwards.
ACTTTAAATTTGCATATGTTTGTTCTTCCCAGCGAAATCAATCTCTTTGAAGGATGCAAGCAAACTTTGGAGAAAGAAAATATTATTAATGCTGTAAGAGAACACAGAAAGAAGTCTTTAGTAAACATTTATTTTCCAGTGGAGATCATCATTTTTGACAAGTGCTTATTTTCATTATATATATATATATATATATATATATATATATATATATATATATATCTTGAACTGCTTTGAACATCAAAAAAAAATTGGGCTCAGTAAAACTGTGTATGCAGAATGTTAGCTAAAGTGGTGTACACACAATTAATAGCAATGCACTGGGTTCTTTTCTCTTTTTAATTGCGTCTTGAAATATTGCACAAAAAGCCCTCTGAAGTTGGCTATTTCAGATGTGATTTTTCAGACCATGGTTCCCCCCCATCAAAACACAAATCTGGATACATCGTCCATGAAAGTTCTCCTGGAAAACTCTGCTTGGCTATATAGATGTTTTCATTCCCTCCCCTCCCCCAGGACCTGCAGGTGTTTCCAACTTAGGATCTCATAGAAGCATAAGAAGAGTCCTGCTCAGTCAGACCAGTGCCCCACGTAGTCCAGCACTCTGTACTCACAGTGGCCAACTAGATGCTACCCTCCATGGGAAGCCTGCCTGCAGGACCTCACTCTGCCCCATCGCACAATTCACATCAAATTTCACTTTAGGGGAATTTGGCAGCTGATCGAAATTGCATCCCTAAGCCGGAATTTGTGCAGACCTAAGCATGACGATTCAGAAGTCAGCTCCTCTGAGCTCCACGAGGCTTGCTTCCAAATAAAAATTCCAGAAAAAGAAGAAAATGATTTACATTCATAATTCTTCAAACCACATATTCCATTTTCTACTGGCATTCCTTGGTCGAATCACTTGATTTACATTTTTGTTATCCCACACTTGTTGGTTGTTTTGTTATAATCGTTCTGTTTTTGTTTGTTTTACTTTGATGTATGGATAAAAGAAAGTAGCTCAGTTGGTTAGAGCATGGTGCTGACAATGCCAAAGTTGCAGGTTCGATCCCCATATGGGATAGCTGCATATTCCTGCATTGCAGGGGTTTGGACTAGAACTAGATGATCACTTCCAACTCCATAGTTCTGTGATTCTATTTCTTTATGCAGCACATACTTAAACCAGGGGCGGAGGAAGGTGGGGGCGATGGGAGCACAACACCCCAATTGCCACGATCCCAGGCGGGTGTTCCATCGCGGCTGCCCCCTGCCCACGCTGTGTGTCCTGCCCCTGTGGGCGGCACGCCACGCCCCCAAAATGCGCACCATGTCCCTGTGGATGCCACGCCCCCAGTATGCATGCCCCGCCCCTTTGGGTGGAGCGCCCCACCCTGGGACGTGTGCCAGCCCCACCCCTGCCTGCTCTCCGCCCCCAGTGCCGGAGAATGAAGCTCCACCATTGACTTAAACTATGGAACTTGCTTCCACAAGAGGTAGTGATGGCCACCAACATGGATGGCATCAAAAGAGAATTTGACAAAATCATGGAGAAGAGGGCTATCGAAGACTACTAGCCACAATGCTCTGCCTCCACAGCTGGAGGCAGCAATGCTTCTGAAAACCTGGGAGCCACAGGAGGGGAGAGTGCTGTTGTGCCCAGGCCCTGCTCACTGGTTTCCCACAGGCATCTGGTTGGCCGCTGTGAGAACAGGATGCTGGACTAGATGGGCCATTGGCCTGATCCAGCAGGCTCTTCTTATGTTCCTGTGCACATTATATATTATGTAAAAACTTGGTAAATGCAATTTAAATAAATACAGGAATGTTTGTGTGCACAAATCCCATTAGTAATTAAGCTAGTAGAGTTTTTCATAGGAGCTATGCATCTATAAAACCAGACATCTCCATCAACCTGTGTGGTTTTTTGTTTTAATCCAGGATCCCTGTCAGAGTTTCCGGGAAAGGAGGGGAGGGGGAGGGGGTTAACCAGTTGCTCGTTCCAAAAGTAATTATTTGGGCCTCAAACTACAATGAGAAGTTTTCTAAAGAAAGTTTCAGCATGGAAGTGGCCAAACCACTTCAAAGAGGCATAAAAACAAAAGAGGGCCCTGGAAAATGAAACATCTGAGCAAAGACAGAAGCCGAGGTTATTTGACTCAGAGGAAAGAAGAACAACATCGTTTACTTTATGAATTTACAATATCCCTGCCTTTCCTACAAAGGTTCAAGGGGGTAGCACAGGTTAGAGCAGGGGTAGTCAACTTTTTTATACCTACCGCCCACTAATGCATCTTTCTTAATGGTAAAATTTCCTTACCGTCCCCCAGTGCTGCAGTAAAATGTGCCGTAGAACCCCCTACCGCCCACCTGGAATCCTGAAACACCTACTAGTGGGCGGTAGGGACCAGGTTGACTACCCCTGGGTTAGAGTGACAACCCCCATCTCACTGACATAACAAGCTTGTGAGGTAAGTTAGGCTGAGCACAAGTGATTAGGCAGAGACTATGAGGGGAGCTCATTGTGAGATGGGATTCTGGGGTTGGCCTCCCCAAGGCAAGTCCAACTTTCTAACCTCCAATGCACTGGTTTGTTGCTGTTGTTGCTGTTGGGGAAGCAATAGGCAATTAATTGGGGTCAGTGGGGCTTGGAGGGTCCACGCCTTATCCTACCTCCAACAGTGGATGTAGAACATAGGCATCGCAGCTTCATCTTTTTTTTTGTTTGTGTGTACAGTATTTGAAGTATATCACTGTCCTTCGTCAAAGGACCACAGGGCTGTTCACAACAGAGGGCATGAATGTCAATGCACAAAATCTATGCAATCTTTTATAACATAGATAGATATAGATATGATGGGGCTTCCCCCTATTTTTTGCTGTTTCTATTTTATCTGTAAGCCACCTTGGGTTCCTGTCAGGAAAAAGGTGGGATGACAACAACAACAACAACAACAACACAACAGTTATTCTGAATGCAAATGTAGTTAGAAAAAATACATTTATGACCTCTTGGGGATGACGCTTCTGACTGACTGTCATCATTTGGCAAGGATAACTTTGGGTACCATCCATGCTTCCAGTAGAGTATAGCTCCATGAAGGACCTACCAGAGCCCTATTTCTGGGTATTTATGAATAAATGACACCAGAGGCCCCATTCTCTACAGAAACCATATTCAAAGCTGTACTCCTAATTGAAAAAGGCCCGCATACTTTCTCACATTCATACCTTCTTTCAGCTCAAATTTCAGATCCATCATGTGATGGGTGATGGCAAGCCTGTGAGAGCACTTGTTCTCTCAGCTCCCATTTTGGGTCAACTGCCCAGTTTTATTTTCTTTGTGGTGCTGTTTACACAGTACCAATACCTACACATTTTGACTCACCGTGCTTATCTTATGGGTTAAGTGGAAATTCAGATCAGTGATGCGCCATGACTTCTTGAGTGATAACCAACTTTACAGGATCATACCTTCAGGTCATGTGTGGGGTCTTTTATCAACATGTTGAATTTTGCCACTCAGATCTAAATACAGTGGTACCTCGGTTTTCGAACGTCTCCGTTGACAAATATTTCTGTTTTCGAAACCCATAAACCCAGAAGTAAATGTTTCAGTTTGCGAACAAGCCTTGGAAGTCAAACATGCCACACGGCTTCAACTGAGTGTAAGATCCTGAGGCCTAGCTGTCGGCTATTAAGTTTTCGGTTTTTTAATGTTTCGGAACTCGAACAGTCTTCCGTAATGGATTATGTTCGAAAACCGAGGTGCCACTGTATCTTAGCATTTAAAATCCAACCCAAATCCATCCAGTGTCGCTCTATAGTAAATCTGCAACCAGTGTAATGCAATGGTTAGAGTGCTAGACTAGGACCTGGGAGATCCCAAGGTTGAAGTCCCCACTCGGTGACCCTGGGTCAGAAACTGCCTCTCAGCCTAACCTATCACACAGGGTTGTTGGGTGGATTAAATGGGGAGGAGGAAAACTATGTATACCACTTTGAGATCCTTGGAGGAAACGTGGGGTAGATATCAATGCAATATATAAATCAAATGAACCTGAAAAAAACAAATGAATTTGAAATTCCAGGTATGGACACCCATTCAGCTTGGAATTCGTGTATGTGTGTGTGTGTGTGTGTGTGTGTGTGTGTGTGTGTGTGTGAGAGAGAGAGAGAGAGAGAGAGAGAGAGAGAGAATATTTACAAATTATGTTAATTAGGGCTGCTTATCCTGATAATGTATAGATCTATGTTCAAGCCAAAGTATCTGTAACAGTGAGGAATTTAGTGTAAAAATATGCCTCTGTAAAAAGAAGAAGAAGAAGAAGAAGAAGAAGAAGAAGAAGAAGAAGAAGAAGAAGAAGAAACTTAGGGTGTCACTATAGTTACCATCTTGGTCTTCTATACTAATGACTTTGAAAGCATGTTTTTTTTTCCAGGGGGGTGAAACTCTGAAAGCTGGTTGCACTTTATTTAATATTCAGATAAGTGCTATTCACCTGCTGTTAAGCCACAACACCTACAATCATTCTTTGAATACTGATAATTATATGAAACAGACTCCCCTAGAGGTTGGTAGTCTAGTCTGGATTCACCTAGAATACAAAGATGGATAAAATGGTACCTTGTGTGCATGGAAGCAGTGAAGAGTTTGCAAATGTGTCTTGGAAGTTGATGGGTATGTGCTTTCCTGGAGCAGAACTACTACGATAACTATAGATATAGACACACACACACACACACACACACACACACACACACACACACTTGACAGAATGTTCTATGGAATGTTGACACCTTCATGTATAATAGGAACTCCTGTATTTGTATGGATGCTTTCCAATGCAAGCCAGTCCCCCCCCCCCATCAACACCTACCTGGGATCTTTCCTTTCTCCTCACAGCTTCTCACCCTGGGAGGCCAACATTTCCCTGCCTTTCACCCAGGGTCTTCCATCAACCTTCTACCACCCCCGTGAGTATACAATCTCTGGACCCTAATAAAGGTCCCAAACATAGGACTCCAAAGAAAGGAGAAAAAGGAGGAAAAAAATTAACCATCACACCTGTTCCCCAAAAGCCTAAATAAATAAAACTCTTTTATTTTGATGTCTAAATGATTTTTTAAAAAATGTAGAGTATTCCATAAATGGAGTGATGCTGCAGAGAAGGCCCTATCACCAATTGCCATTTGCTTAATTTCCAAAAGTTGGATCACCTAGAGCAGAGTCTCCAGCAATGATCTGAATGGATTTGGATCCCGTATGCCTTTCAGTGATCTCTTGATGGCATACGTGGCTATATAGTGGAACCTCGGCTGCCGAAGGTAATCCATTCCAGAAGACCAGGCATAGGCAAACTCGGCCCTCCAGATGTTTTGGAACTACAACCCCCATGATCCCTAGCTAGCAGGACCAGTGGTCAGGGATGATGGGAATTGTAGTCGCAAAACATCTGGAGGGCTGAGTTTGCCTATGCCTGCAGAAGACCATTCAACTTCCAAAACATTTGACAACCGAGGTGCAAAGGGTTGTCGGCAATTTCAATGGGGAAAATGGAAAAAAAAACACGTTTCGGAAGCCGTTTGACTTCCGATGTGCATTCAAAAACGGAAGCAGTTACTTCTGGTTTTTTGGCTTTCGGGTTCCGAAAAGTTCAGCTTCCGAGATGCTTGAAAACCGAGGTCCCACTGTACACAACAATACATTTTCCCTGCCAAATGAAAAGATTTGGCAGAGAAAATGTATTTTGCCAAAAGATACCCCAAAAGCCTGTGGGATTTGAATTCGGGTCTCCCCAGTTATAAGTCCAATAGGTAAAGGTAAAGGGACCCCTGACCATTAGGTCCAGTCGTGACTGACTCTGGGGTTGTGGCGCGCATCTCGCATTATTGGCCGAGGGAGCCGGCGTACAGCTTCCAGGTCATGTGGCCAGCATGACAAAGCCGCTTCTGGCGAACCAGAGCAGCGCACAGAAACGCCATTTACCTTCCCGCTGGGGTGGTACCTATTTATCTACTTGCACTTTGACGTGCTTTTGAACTGCTAGGTTGGCAGGAGCAGGGACCGAGCAACGGGAGCTCACCTGTCACGGGGATTCGAACCGCCGACCTGCTGATCAGCAAGCCCTAGGCTCTGTGGCCACAGCGCCACCCGTGTCCCTATAAGTCCAATACTCTAGCATTAATTAATGGTATGCAGTCAGTTTGTTGCCCATGCCTCTCTGCTAATCAGTTTCCCGTGTAACCCTCCCTCCCACTCCCCTTTGTTCTCTTCTTTCATTTAATGAGGAGAACCAATAATGCCTCACATCCACATGGAAAGCTACAGAAAGGTTTCTTTTCCCCTCACAACACACAGAGTGTAATTGGACCTGTGCACCTGCTTGTTCCACCAGTGGCTTCATTCATCTGGATGGCCTTCAAAGAGCCATGCTGGGAGGGAAATTTGATCTTTCCCCTTTCCCCTTATTCTTTTCCTCCCCTTTCCACCCAACATGCTGAACCACAAGACCCAACCACAGGGTAAGTTAACCCTGCAAAATGTGCTCTGGCTAATCTGCCAGAAAAGAATCCTGGGGGTAAATCCTGTATCCTTTCTGCAAACAAACAGAGATCTTTGTACTTTCCTGGTCTTCTCTTTCCCAGTTACCTTCAGCAATTGAGTGGGAAATAGAATAGTCTTCATATCAGCATTGTTATAGAATACAGAAATACAGATATATAGATACGAGTGCTCTTGTGCATTTGCGTGGCCACTGTGAGAACAGGATGCTGGACTAGATGGATCATTGATCTGATCCATGGATGGAGGCAGTAAATGCTTCTGAATTCCAGTTGCTGGAAACCACAGGAGGGAAGAAGGCGCTTGTGCTTTCAGGTTCCCCACTGAGGCAACTGCTCTGCCACTGTGAGAACAGGATGCTGTTTGTTTTATTTTTGGTTGTTTTCTTAATAGTGTTTTATAGAAGCGGGTTGATTTTCTGATTATTTGCAATTGTTTTACTTATGATTTGCTGATTGTTCTATATTATTTATGTTGTAATGTTCTGTTATTATTTGTAAACCACTTTGTGACTTGTTTGAGTGAAAAGCGGCAGAGAAATAGAATGAATGAATGAATGAATGAATGAATGAATGAATGACTGACTAGATAGGCGCCCTTTGGCCTGACCCAGCAAGCTTTCCTTATGTTCTTAATATTACATTGATCCTTGCTGATATTCCAGGGAGTGTCCAGAGATCTGTCTTCCCCAACTAGCCAGGGCATTTTGAAAAAACCTGGCAAGGCTGCAGGATTGAAGCATTACTGGATGGCGGTTGCTTGGTTGGTTTATGATGCTCGATCTGATGAAGGTCAATGATGCAGTGACCTTACTGAAGCTAAGCATTCTGGAAGTGTTCAGTGCGTAGTTAGGAGACTTCTGGAGAGCCCTTCTGTATGCATTGCTGATCCCGGAAGAAGCAGGAAAGGCAGTATCTAAATGTCATCAATATTATGTAAATTAGCAGTGTCCCTGATGCACAGGTCCTCATGTGCATGCCCTGGTGCGGGTATGTAAAATAAGAGCATCAATGAAGCACTAAAATCCTCAAAGTTGCAAGGAGAACTCAATCTCGTCCCAGGGATATGGATGCTACAAGGCTCCATGTGTTCTGGAACTGCCAACTTCCATCAGTCCCCCCAGCCAATACTCTGTGGTGTTGGGATCTTTAGACCAATACCATTCATTCCCTCACTTGCTACCTGGTCCTTTCAACTGGAGATGTCAGGAATTGAACCCGGGACCTCTGCACACAAAGCATGTGCTGTGCCCTCCCCTTAGCAATGGTTCCTGATTTTTTTCAGGCCACTCATCCACAGTGCCCCCTACTCTCCTATTTAAAAGGCATTATTCAGAATTGTGATTTGCATGCTCCACGAAGGAAGATAACAACACAATGAAATTCAAAACAGTAACAGCCAGTCACACATTTATCCAAACTATTGAGTGGAATTAAAACTATACAGTGGAATTAATTCAACAGAGCTGATGGACTTGATCCAGTGATACCAGCTTTTCAAAGTCTGAGAGTCATTTACACCTACGGCACCCCCTGCCACCCGCTTGCCTCTTAGGAAATACCTCACCCCTCACCCCACTGGGGCAATACTGCCCACTCTGGGAATTGCTGTTCTAAAGCTACCTCAGAAGATGAGGGCATTCTGAGCAGGCTTTTTGGAAGAGAGTAGGCAGGAAGTTGAGGAGATGGTGAGTGGAATGGAGTCTCCTGAAAAGGAGCACTCATGCTGGAATGTTTTGTTGCAGGTCACTTGACAGAACCCAGTTTTTCTAGTTGAAGCAAACCCTTTCTAAAATTCAGAGGCCAGTTGGCAACTCAGAAGGGGAGAGGAGGGGGAGGGGAGGGGAGGAGCAGTCAAAAGTCTGATGTAAAATACTTAATAGAGGCCAAGATTTGAACAGATTCTTTAGAAAATGTATGTGTCTACTAGAAGCTCTTGTGAAGGAAGTGAAATCCCAGATGGAGCTGAACTTTCCTGGGTTAACTGCAGCATTATTTTATTTTATTTATTTTAATATATTTTTTTGGAAAGGGCTTTCCAATTTACTTCCCATGACTAGTTTGGGTTAATTGTCAAACTATCAGATAACTGAAAGACGCATTTCCATTAAACTGTCTCCTATTCCTCCCTGCCTGCCTGCCCCCCACCCCCGGTTGTTCCTCTGTAATATATCTAAGCAAACATTTGTTCCACTGATCATTTCTGGGCAAAAGACATGAATCACTAGACTGAAGGGGGAAAAACCACAGAGGCAGCTGTTGATCATTAGAAACAGTCAACTTGTTCAAGAAGCCTGCCATCGGAAGGTTTATTCAGGAAACAGCTTTGGCTTGTAATGCTTTGCAGTGTAATGAAAGCAAAGTGATAGAAATTAGAGCATTCCTCCTTTAAAGCACATTCGTTGGTGAGAATCTCTCTCCCTCTATGCCATTTAACTTAACCTTGTTTTACTACAGGCAAGGCATGAAATATTTATTTCTGCCAGCATCCAGGAATAAATAATATTCCCAGGTTTGATACTGAGGAGATCTGGCTACATGGACACCAGTCACCAAAGATGCCTGGGGACTGCAGTTTGCTAAGAGTTTTGGGAACCATAGCTCTGTGAGGGGGTAATACCCAGTGTGTAATACCCAGCCAGTGTGGTGTAGTGGTTAAGAGCGGTAGACTTGTAATCTGGGGAACCGGGTTCGCGTCTCTGCTCCTCCACATGCAGCTGCTGGGTGACCTTGGGCTAGTCACACTTCTTTGAAGTCTCTCAGCCCCACTCACCTCACAGAGTGTTTGTTGTGGGGTAGGAAGGGAAAGGAGAATGTGAGCCGCTTTGAGACTCCTTCGGGTAGTGATAAAGCGGGATATCAAATCCAAACTCTTCTTCTTCTTCTAATACAGTTCTCAGGATTCTTTGGGGAAAGTAAACTTTTTGACTCCCCAGATGTTGCTGGACTACAACTCCCATCATCCCTGGCCATTGTACACGCTGCCAGGGTCTGATGGGAATTGTAGTCCAGCAACATCTGGAAGTCATCAGGCTCCCTATCCCTGCTAAACATGGAACATATATGAAAGTATTAACTGAAGTAAATATGAAGGATGAGATGGTAAGGAACAAAGAAGCAGACAAAGGATATGAAAACCTTAAGTCAAATAAGAGAACCATCCTATTCCAGTTGACCTGCAGCATCACTGTGGATCTCACAATAGGAAATGCCCAAAATATGTGGGAAATTAGAAGTTCCAATGAAAGAGACAGTTATTAATATTGTGTGATATTGATGTAGGTAGAAGATAATGATTCTCCTCCACACACATTTAAGTGCTAATATTTAAGTGCTAATATTTGAAAACCTGCTGCCAAGAATTCAAGCAAATTTCTCAGCGTCGATGTTGATGGGCAATAAAAAGCAGCATTTAAATTATATTTAAAGCATAAATGCTATTTTTAAACTATTTATTAACAATTGCTACAATTCATACACTCCCCACCCCCCATTCTCTCTCCGGCTCAACCTCCTTGCTTCTTCTTTATAATTTTATTTGTTCATCTTCCACATCAAAGGCCTGGTAGTCTATAGAAAGCAAATTAGGAATGCATTATTTTCAGTGAAAAAAGTCTCAGTGAGACTCATAATTTTATTTTATTTTTCCTGGCCCATGGAATAACATAAATCAAAGGGAGGAATGGTCCACCTTCTGTTTTGACTACTTTGACCCTCTTCAACCCCTGCCAATTTTTATCTCATTTTTGTTTAACTTTGTACATCAGAGTTTAATTTTAAAGCTGGTCCAGAAGACAGTGATGTATAGGTTACATCAAGTATAGCTTAAATTACCCTCTCCCCAGTGATTTGAAGATGGGCAGGGGGAGAGGAGGGGGTCCCCATTCCTGCAGCAGGGTAGCAACGCAAAGGAGAAATGGACAAAACCTGTCCCCTCAAACGAGCCACCCCGGGCTAGAGGAATATTTCTGCCACACCATCATTTATATATGTGTGTCTCAAAGTATTTTTTGACACACACATATGAAAGCAGAATTATGGGTTGCAATGAAATGATAAATATAGGGAAAGCTGCCCCATAGAGTCACATTATATTAATTATAATAACTTTATGTATGTACAAGGATGTAAATTATGAATGTAATGAAATAAGGATTAAAAAAAAGAGTCACATCTGGGGGGCTTTGATTCCAGCAGAACCGTCAATTCAGTTTGCTCCAATGATGACTTGTGTTTCATGGGTGGTGCTTTCTATTCTGAAGATGGAACATATGCTTAAAAGACTAAAGAGTTGGTTGGGTTTGTTAAAAAAAATGTTCTTGTCGTGCCACTGGATAAATAGCATCTTAAAAACTTATAGGATCGGATCCTGATTGCTTAACTCCCGTTATGCAATACTCATCCCAGGGTATGCACAGTCTGAAGTCCTGTGGGGCCATCACCTTGGTCAAGCAAAGCAGATCTGGGTCTGTCCAATGTCTGGATGGATGGTGACCACATGTTCTCACCCTGGACTCCCTGATAGAGGAAAGGCAGGATGTGAATGTAAAATGAATATATCAGCAAATAAATATGCTGACTCCTTTAGAAGGAACAGAGGGCAGAATTCACAGCCATCGGTTGTGGTGATGGCAACTAGCCTGTTTAACAATTACTGTTGCTGCTGCTACATTTATTTATATCCCACCTTTCCCCCAGACCAGGACTCAAAGCGGCTTGCAGAAATTAAAATGAAGCAGATAAAATACCCAAAAAAAAAATATATAACAATAAAATACAAAAAGTATATCATGCACATCTATCATGAACAATCTCAACCATGCGTTGGTTGAAACCCAGCCAGTTAAATGCATAAGCTTTCCACCTTCCTTGTTTCCACCTTGCATGTTGGCTTCAAAAGGATAGGGCGGTTCCAAGGGGGAGGTTTGAGTACACATGCTTCCATGTAGATGCAGAGCTTTAGATCCCTTGGAACTAAACCCCTGTACAAAATGTGGCTGTCATGTTATAATAACAAAAAAGCTCACCACCACTCCCTGATCCCCAGAATCTGCAGCCCCAGGCAGTCAGCTCACTTTGCTTAACAGTAGGGCCAGCCCCAGCCAGGCTTCAAAAGAAAATTACCAGCACCTTGCTTTAAATTTGTTCTGCCTGGCACAGGGCAATATGCGCAACTGAAGCCGGAACCTGAGCCTGAGGATCATGGAGAAATGAAGGCAGAGTGAAGAGGAAGCAAAAGAAAACTCTGTGCTGCCAGGGATTCTTTAGCTGTGATTCCTGCATTGCAGGAGGTTGGACTAGATGACTTTCGGATCCCTTCTATATCTATAATCCTATGATACAAAATAAGAAAGAGGAAAGTGTGAAAGATGGAACTATAAAGAAAGTCAGTTGTGTACTTGGCGGGGATTCAGAATGGGTTCCCTGTTAAAGGTGGTTTATATTATTTGTTTTCTTTTTTCCTTTTAATAGTTTGTGCCTTTGTGTTGAGCCTCCAACTGAAGCAGGGCCAGGACTTGCCCTGCCATTAGGCAGAGTGAGGAGGCTGCCTCGGGCAGCAGGGAATGGGAGGCAAGGAATGGGAGGGAGGTGGTGGAGGAGGAGAGAACGGCAGGTGCCGTGCATGCTGCCCTCGGGTGTGCTGGAGGATGCCATCCCATTGCCAGTGCTTAGAAAAGATTCATCTGCCCATAGAAAAAGTACGATTCAGCTGCTCATCTGGTCACCTTCCATCTGTCGTCTCAGTGAGCAAAATGTCATGGACCAGCTCTGGGCAGGAAAGTGGTGTATATGTGTGTGTGTGTGTGTGTGTGTGTGTGTGTGTGTGTGTGTGGAGAGAGAGAGAGAGAGAGAGAGAGAGAGAGAACCATGCTGCTGCTGTTGCTGCCTACAAGCTAAGAGGGTGTGATGGCCTGGGATTCGGACTCAGATGCTGAACCTGAGGGATCCCAGCCTGCACAGGATTCCCCACCTCCAGAACCAGCACAGCTGGGGCTAGGGCTTGAGTCTGAAGGGTCCTCACCTGTGCTGGATCCTCAGGTGCAGGCATCTGAGGAGTCTGCTCTGGCTCCTGCTGGGATGGAGGACCCATTGCCTGCAGGTGCTCCACTCTCAGCCCCATCAGAGGAAGCTGAGGTTGCCCCTGGGTCCAGTAACCCACCAGTCTCTCCTGAGCTGCAGAGGCTCAGGGCAGAGAGGCGAAGGGAACTAAGTTCTTGCGAGAGGAGTGCTCGCCTCCAGGCCAGAAGGAGAGGCAAGTCACCAGAGGATCGGGGCCACCCTATGCCTCGGAGCAGATAAAAACCGGCCGGCCCCAGCCCCAAGTTGAGGGAGCAACATTGTTGGTTGCTAGTTCCTGCTCGAGACCTGTCTTGCTTTCCTGCCTGAGCTCCTGACCTGCCCTGGTTTCCTGCCTGCATACCTGTGCCTGACTCTCTGCCCTGCACCCAGCTTCAGCTACTACGGACTGTCTCTACGTTGAACCTTTGACCATGGACCGGACTTGGACCTCGCCTCTCAGGTAACCCACAGGAACAGCACAGAGGCAGTGGTGTGCACCAACTTGGATGGCTTTAAAATAAGGATTAGACAAATTCATGGAGGAGGAGGCGATCAATGACTACCAGCCACAGTGGTTAAGCTCTGCCTCTACAGTTGGAGGCAGCAATGCTTCTGAATACCAGTTGCTGGAAACCGCAGGAGGGGAGAGGCCTCTAGCACTCGGGTCCTTCTCGCAGGTTTTCCACAGGACTCTGGTTGGCCACTGTGAAAACAAGATGCTGCGCTAGATGGGCCCTTGGCCTGATCCAGCAGGACTCTTCTTATGTCCTTATGTTCACCTTAGGTCAAAAGAACTGCTCTCCTATTGTCTACAACTCAAAGTTTAGCACAGGGCCATTAAAAGGAGGAAACAGAAAATGATGGAAGGAGACATAGCAGAGTGCGGGTAAGCTGAAGGAATCCTCCCAGGGACCATTCACTGCTTATGAGCCCAATGGTTAAGAGCTAGCACAGAAAACCCCAGTCTGATCTGCAACTCTGAAAATCCCTCTTTTCCAATTATACGCCGCAGGGCTATGCATGCATTTTGATGGAGTCAGCCGAAAACCACAAGGAGAGCCCTGCAGCAGCAGACCACAAAATGGGATTGGCACTTGTGTCTCCTAGGAGTTGAAGTTTCAGAGCTCCTTTATCACGTGACCTGCTGACCTGAAGATAGCAAAACTGACCCCGTCTGCATGGAGGAGTCTATTGCTAAGATTCCCCAGGGAGCACCCACCAGCTGCAAACTGATCCAGCGATTAACCCTTGTGTGCTGCGGACGTAACGCGGGAGTCACGGCAATAAAGCTTTCTCTGCATAACAGATCCTGCGTTTGTAAATTGTTGCTCTTATCAGCTCCACTCGAGGATGTGATTCCTTTCTTCTGGGTGAAACCAAACTGCCAAGCTGCTCTTAGGAGTGGAGTCTAAATCTATAAAGGAAGGGATATTTATTCACTGGTTTCTGAGGGACGATGGAAAGGGAAATCTCTTTAAAGGCAGCTTACTTTTCACTGTATACTACATGCCTGACAGAACTGGAAACATGGTTACAAGAAGGGAAGCAAATAATTTGCAAAGTTGCCACAAAATGTTCCCTGTAAGGAAAATCTGAGGCTAATTTAGGATGTCTTACTCAGGCAAAAAACAACAATAACAACAATCAGCTATGGAAGTTGAATAGTACATTAAACGTTTATTGACATGTGTTTGTATTCCCATACATTTCACATTTGGTCGTCTTTAGGGGCAGTGAATGAACAAGGAGGGCTTTCATTGACTATTTTTTAAATAAAAAAATTAAAATATGATGGTAGAATTCTGGTTGTGTGTTTCTAAGGCTCGGTTAACACCTTGGAATTGTGGTTTTGTAGCCACTTAAAAGCAGGAGTGTGCTGCTGTAATCTGAGGCCCCATCCACACCATCCATTTAAACGACTGTGAGAACACTTTAAACCAGAGGTTTTCAACCTTTTTGAGTCCATGGCTCCCCTAACCAACTACATTCTTTCTGAGGCACCCCTGTGGGGCTCAGCAGCCCAGTTATGTCGCCCCTTGCCTGCAGAGCTGGCAGCATCTCACCCTTTTTTGAACACCCTCCCTACAGCACCCCTGACCATCATTCAAGGCACCCCAGGGTGCCACGGCATACTGGTTGAAAACCACTGATTTAAACAGTAATGGCTTCCCTCAGAGAATGCTGGGAAAGGGGGTTTATTAAGGGTAGTTTGTTCAGGGTGCTGAGAGTTGTTAGAGAACCCCTATTGCCCTCACAGAGCTACAGTTCCCAGAACAGATTAACCATCAATCCCTCTTCCCAGGAGACTCTGGGAGTTGTCGCTCTGGGAGGAGAAGACAGGCCTCCTAACAGCTGTCAGCACCCTGAACAAACTACAGCTTCCAGAATATTTTGGGGGAAGCCATGTCTGTTTCAAGGGGGCTCATTTTGCTTTAACCAATGTCCCCGCTGTGGAAGGATGTGTGGATCCAGAATTGGCCTCCACAGTCACTTACGGACTCATTGTTAAAACCATGTTTATGGAAGACAATCTTACTCAGCTACGAGGGATCGCCAAAGAAGAAGAAGAAGACATGTATAGTGTAGATTGAGCCTAAGATTCCAAGCAGTGCTGCCATTTTTTCACCTTCTGCTTCCATTCTAAAGGCAGCAGGGATCTGAGGAGAATCCCAGCAGTGAGGAGGAGAAGAGGAGAAAGGTTTTGAGATGGTGCATTGGTGCAAGAAGGAAGGAAGGCCTTCTCTGGGGATGGCCCCAAACCAATAGGACTGCAAGCTGATTTCCCTTCAGAATCTGGATCTTCCCAGGCCAGCAGTTCTTGAAGACTGCCTCATCTTCGCTCTCAGCTCCTGGATGCCCTCTCTCCTCTCTCTAACATATTTCCAGGACACGTCTCACCTTGCCCTGAGGGGAGAACACAGCAACGATTCAGTGAAATTATCTCAAATGAGGGGATATTTTCCCCCTCGTTCTCTCTCCTGTGGGCTTTCTGTGGAAAAAGAGCATTTAGCTTGTTAACGACCATTAATATGTACCACCATATATTAGGGGGAGTTAATACGCAAAGGAGAAGACTCAACCTTTCAGTTCATTAAATAAAACAAATTTTCAAAACTGTCTATTTACGATAGTTGGGGAACTGTGAGGAAGAGCTGAAGGCAGCAGCGCCTGCTTCGCCGATTTGAAGACAAGATGGGAAATCCTTAGAGGAGAAACATTTGCATGTTTGGAGGATGCACATTTTGGACACAGACGCATCCAGGATGCCACTGATCCTTTCAAGGAACCACTTTCAAAATATATTTTCCTTTTATAAGATATCCCCCTTTTAAAATCCCACCAGGGGCCTTCTTATAAATGAGGAACTGCATCTCCTGGGATTGGACCAAGCTGGAAAAGTATGTTATTAAAAAAAAAAAAAAATACATAGCAGAATGCAGAGCAATATAATTAGCCCATTTCTTTTATTTTATTTTTTTTGTTATCTTTTAAAAATGTATAGCCAAATTTTAATTAAGCATATTCTCTGGATGTTTGAACTGTGCAAGAATAAGAAAAGATAGTCTTGCTGTATTTCCAAGGGATTAATTGTATCAATTTAAGTCTCCTTTTCTGATCTCTCTTATTGCAGCTGCTTGTCCTCCAGAAGTATCCACGACACCTTGTGTGAGATGCAGAGTTGTGTGTGTGTGTGTGTGTGTGTGTGTGTACACATCTGTATCTGGGATCAAAATCCACACCTCCGAGGTGCATTCTTATCATTACAGGAAAGAATTTACACGGGCAATTGTAAAATTCTGTTTGATGCTAATCTTTGTGCATGGAAATCAGTTTAGGCCTTCCATCCCAAAAGCCCCTGATCCATTATGTTATTAGCATCATCGTGGTTCCTATTTGTTAAGCTTTCATTTGGAATGCATAAGGAAATGAATGTATATGTATATATATCCTACTTGCAAAGTAACTTCTCCTTGCTACTTCAAATCAATATCTCTGCAAAAATGGGGCAGGTGCAAATAAACATGAATCCAAGACAGCACTCATTGACCTGCCCAGTTCCCGAACTTTACAAATAGAAAACATTTTGATTAGGTCACCATTTTAAAAAGCCATCTAATAAAGGGCTTCTAGAGCAGGCATGTCCATCTAGAAAGCATTTAAAATGAAACAAAAAAAACAGAAAACCCAGTCCAGCTTTTCTTGACCTAGTTCTCACTAAGGCAATAAGCCTGTGTCTGGGTTGCACCATTCGAGACTGCAGGCAGGGGCGGACATGTCGATTGCTCCTAAGATTCTCTCCATGTAGAGAATAAATGGTGGAAGAGAGAAGGCTAGAATATAGCCCTTCTTTCTGAGATCCAGTTTTCTAAGTGCATGGATATTATTATTATTTATTATTACCAGCCACCTTTTTCCCTGACAAGGACTCAAGGCAGCTTACAGCCAAAATAGAAGCAGCTAAAAACATAGGGCACATGGGGGAAGCAATAATTTTAATAGCAATAATAATAATAATAATAATAATAATAATAATAATTAATAATAATAATAATAATACAAGGTGCCAGAACTCACCATGAATGCCTCCCTTGTTCTCTTATCATGGCAACAGCATCCACCTGAGAGGTGCTGGAACTGAGTTCTGGCAAGTTCTGGCTGGAAAAAAAGCCATGCACACAGATATAATCTATTAAAACATGCAGATCATTACAGTAAAAACATTGCAGCGCCAGCCCGTTCCTTAGAAACAGTCAGTTTCCAAAAACCTATTGGAACAAGACAGTCTTTTATTGGGAAGATGGTGATAATCAATCTTATGTATCAAAGTTATGGAAAATCTTTAAATAAAGTGGGGTGTTTGTTTTTTTTAGGAACAAGAAAGTCTCCACCTGCTAGTGGAAGGAGAACAAGGGTTGGGGGGGGGAGCCTTGTTCTTTCTAAGGAGGGAATTCCAAAGCCTGGGTGCAGTCACTGAGAAGGCTCTCTCCTGCATCCCTACCAAGTGTGCCTGTGAGGGTAACAGGATCGAGAAAAGAGCTTCACCCTAAGCTATCGGGGCCTGGGCAGCTTCATGTGAGGGAATGCAGTTCTTCAGGTTCTGGGTCTTTCCGTTTTTTTAATGGAGGCGCATCCAATCCTGTCAGCCCCCACTTGCCATCTGGAGCATCACCACCAACATTTTTACAGACAAACACAGAGGTGTGTTTGTAACCTACCTCTCATAGCTAAAGAGGAGTGCTTGACCTGTCCTACACACACACACACTGGACCCTTGTTTCTTGCAAGGTTCTCTGCCAGCCCTCCCTGGAGAAGCTTCTGGGCATTGAACCTGGGACCTTCTGCCTGCAAAACAGGTATCCAGCCACTGAGCTACAGTCCTCTCCTTACCACTTTACCCAGTGACATATTGCATGAGTGGCCCAGAAACCAATGACTTCCCTGCAATCACCTTGGAAAAACAATGTGACGCCTTTTCACATGCAACCTTCTGTTGCCACAGGGCTGGCTGAAGAAAGTTTGGGGTGAAAGGAAGATGGCACCCCCCCCAAACCATTTCAAGGAATACCAACTAAGCCAGTGTGGTATAGTGGTTAGAGTGCTGGACAGGGACCAGGAGGCCAGTGTTCAAATCCCCACTTGGCCATGAACATCACTGGGTGTGACCTTGGGCCAGTCACTGCCTCTCAGACTAACCCACCTCATAGGGTTGTTGTGGGGGGTTGAATGATGAGGGGAGAACCATGTATGTCACAGTGAGCTCCTTGGAGAAAATGGTGGGTGGTAAAATGTATTTATCTCTTATTTCTTGCATCTATTTCAGCAGTGGCAGCAGGCAACATGGCCCACTCAGCTCTGTCCCCCAGCCTTTTGTTGTTCTTCCCTGACCCCTAGCATTGACTGCCTGAGGTGGACACCTTTTTGTGACTCAAGATAGGGTCATCACTGCACTGGAACCCTAATCCTATCTTGACTGGCAGCAGAATTCCTAGATTTCAGGCAGGGTCTTCTCCTGGTTGAACCTGGGGCCTTCTGTCTGCAAAGCATATGCTCTGCCACTGAGCTTCAGGGCTTCAGCTCCCCACTGAGAGATTTACCCTTTAGAACCCTAAGGAGAGAGCAAAACCCTGAAAAATGACAGCTCAAAGTTTCAAAATTTAGCAAGACATCTGCCAAAAGGCAAAAAAATGAAAATTTAAAAAGCAAGGATTTATCAGGGACACTTGGAGCACAGAACCCAGTCACAGATTTACCACCCATTGAGAAGTAAAACTAAATGAAAGCACCTGGAGCAGGGCTTGATTTGACAATTGTGGTGTGTGTGTGTGTGTGTGTGTGTGTGTGTGTGTGTGTGTGTGTAGGGTGCAGAGACAGCTCCTGTGGAAATTAAAAAGCAAAGCAAAAGTCCAGAGTGAGGCCAAAACTCCATAGCTATTGGAACAATTACAGAACACACGCATCCCTTCTGAACAAATCGACCTTTTCTTTTTCATCAAGTTGCAAAACACTAAAGGTTAAGGAATGTTTGAAAGGAAGCTAATGCTTTTTAAAATGGGGAGGGGGTAGATTTATTCAAGAATCAAGCAAACTTTGTGAGGAACCATAAGGCACTAAACACATAAATTCCTCGCTTCCTTTAAAAAGAAAAGACGGTTAATATGGACAGGCGCATGCAATCTGTACATGCAATGTGTGGTTTTTTTTTTATTGGAAGGATGAATGAATGTTATGAATGAGTGTTGCTTCCAGGACGACATGAAGTTTGAAAAGAATAAATAGCCAACGAGAGGCACCTGCCCCAATGCTGGTTAATTGCAATTTTTAAGCCACATTTCTTTGTCTCTAGTGTACGGGGATGACATGAGTACAAGGAGAGCAGATCAATGATGGTGTCAGATTTTCTTACTTTCCACGTTGCGTTTGACCTGGATGGCACAAACGGTAGTCACAACTAACGGGGAAAATGAAACCGCCTGTCCTGCTTTTATCACCCTAATGAGCACAAACAAAAATATGTAGAGAAACGCTTTCCCCAAAGTTCTCGAGGTTACTGCTCCAATCCTTCAGATGTCCCTGAGCGAGCAGGGACAAATGTCAATTGGTACACCACGCAAAGGATTTGTGGGACAATTCAATCTTTACCCTAAAAAAGAAAGAAAGAAAAGAAATTGTGTGCAATAACAACAGCTGCAACAATAATAGCCTTAGTGACAATCATCGGAAATTAAAGAGAGAAAAGGAACATAAGACATAAAACTACAGCATCTTAAAGACTTAGCCATTAATGAACTCTGTTTTGTGGCTTTTGTAGGCTGGAGTCCACGTCATTGGATGGAAGTCTGCAAAAGCTTCTTTAAGGTGACCCAAGACCATTTTGCGTTTGAAAGGGATGGGGGAGAATTTTGATTTACTTCGCATTTAAAGGTGTGTCTAACTTATTCACACTTTTTGAAACAATATAAGACGATATAAGAAACATAGCAGGCCTTCAAAATTTGCACTGCTATGGATTTTGCAACGCAGTTCTCCGATCAAGTAATGTGCTAAGAAATGTGTATAGGTGGAAACAACATACGGGAAAAATTAAAGGAAATTGCTTTGCAAAAATGTGCATATTAGGCAAAAATGCACGAGGACACACTAGTGAATTTTCATGAGCAAAAACAAACAAACTTCAAATGGATGTAGAAGTGTGGATGATTGAATTTAAGATTGGAAAAATGATAAAGAGGGAGAAACAGAAATTGACAGATTTTCCCATCCTAGTGCTTGATGGAACAAATGTAGTCCTCTGGAATAAGGACATAATCCCAGTCTGACAAAAGGTCCATTTCATCCAGTATCCTATTTTAACAAGTGGGCTCCAGACACTTCTGGAAGCCCATGGGAGCTTGAGTTTAGTGTTCTTGCAAACTATTCCATCTAAACATGATCAACTCCCTTCTAAACCTACTGTGAACAGTCATTGCCCTCAACGAGAGCCAATGTGTTATTGTACAGAAGATGTTGAACCAGGAGGACCTGGTTCAAATGTCCCATCATACAGCTCCATAAGTGACCATAGTCAAAGAAGTACTGGTATTTCTCAGCTAACAATTCTACCATCTCATTCTACGGCACATGTAGACCAGGCATTGGTGTACTATTGAAGTGCTAATGATTACTCGTGTTCTTCAAAATGTGTCCCCCCCCCCTCCAAATGTATGGTCAGGGCAGGTCCAACACATTTTGCTGCCTGAGGCAGAATGCTAACACCTCTCCCTCTTCCAAATCAAGGTGTGTAGTACTTGAGGAGGGCCAAGTTAAAATCCCACAATCACCTCTTATTGTTGTATTGTCAGGTACGCTAACAAAGATACCTTTGCTGTCCCTTCTTGACATCCAGAACAAGCTGTCTGGGGAACTCACTACACTCTGCCCAATGGTAGGGGCAGCTGTGTCTAGGATGTCACTCTGCCTTGGTGCAGCCTCCTTCATGATCCAGAATGGGGCAGGCCTGTATGGATCAAAATCGAATACTGGACACACATGCCCAATTCCAGGTGCCACCTTCAAAACACTTACCTAAAATTACAGTTGAATTGGATTAATAAATGAATGCAAGATACTAGAGCTTAAACGGGGCTCTGGAGATGGTGCAATCAAACTTCTCGAGATGTCAGCACAGCACTTAGCAGTATTTAACAGTTGCATAATATATGGAAATTCACTTCTGCGTTCCCATGCTGGGAGATATTTCATCTGCTGACATTCTGATTGCGTCATGCAGCTATACAAAGCAGAAGAGCCCTGCCAGGGGGGGAAAGTTGGCAACCTTAGTCTCAGCTTTTCCATGGCTTGAAACTGTAGCTTTGTTAAAGGGTCAGAAAAGTCCTTGTCATCCCCCTTCATTGCACTGCAACCCCCAGGACACATTAAAGAACACGGCAGCAATTTAACCAGCTTACACACACCCTAAACTGTGTTAAATCCAGATACTCAGAAAATCCTGGGAAGCGAATAATTTCTGTTTCTGTTCCCTAAAATCCTGTTTGCTAAAACCCATTCGGTAGATGAGAGAATATTTTTTTCGTTGTGAATAAGTGCTCAGGTTCATTCAGTCATTCCTGTTAACTGCCAAACGCGCCCCCTTTCTCCAGCATATAGGATTTCTATGAAAGCGTGATTTAATTTGCAGTTAATTAACTCATCAAATCATCATTCTGATTAATCAATTAATGCTTTCAGACCCAACCGAGACATTTGTAATTTCTTACGAATAAAGTGGGCCCTTTTTTAAATTCATATGGCATGGTGATCAGCCGAAGTGAATGACAGGCAGTGTAAGTGATGCTTTGGACTAAAGTACATGGGATGCTCCTTCAATTAAAGTTTGAAAGCACTAATAGCCATTGATTTGATTCATTCATTAACTACAGATTAAAATGTTGAGTTTACAATCAGAACTCATCCATTGCGGGGAAAGGGTGAGCAATGCGTTTAGGCATGAAGCATTGGGGACAAGAGCCTTGGAAGGGTTGTCGTAATGCTGGAATATCTCTAAGCATGTACAGAGTTTTTTCCATCATTGGTGAGCCTGAAAATAGGCTCTGGTTTGTTTTTCAAAATGTTGAAGTATTCTGCACAGTGGGAAACCTGTGGCAAACAGGCTTGGTTGGGGGGGGGGGAACGTTGGGGCAGTCATTGTGACGCCCTCTAGATGCTGTTGGACTACAACTCCCATGAGCCACAGCCAGCATGGACAGTGGTCAGGGATGATAGGACTTTTAGTTTAACAGCAACTGGCAGGCAACACATTTCCTACCCCTGGCAAGGTGTCAACAGCAATTCAACTACACTCTTTAACCACAGACAATTGAGGGACAAACGAAATGGGTGTGTACAGCACAGGCAGAGATGCCTCTAGTATAACTCTCTTAATGGTGATGTGCATCTAGGCAGCAGCAGCAGCACCCCGCCCCAAATAGTAAAATAGTTTAGCTCCAGGCACCTCTTCATGATCAGAAATAAGCATTCCTGGGGGAAGGAACCATAGCACAGAGGGGTGGGATGGAGCGCGCTCACTTCTCCTGCAAAAGTTCCCAGGTTAATGCTTGGGCATCAGCAGTTGAAAAGGGGCCAAGGGATCCCAAATATTTCCTGCGGCTCTTGGTCGCAGACAAGCCCCGCGCAAAAACGACTTTGCAAAAAAGTGGAGCTGCGCGCGTAAACTTTGTTGCAGGGTCGCAGGAAACCCCTCACCTTTAACAGCTGTGAAAGGCGAGAGTTTAAACGAGCGTCACTCTCCCTCACAACTCTGCAGGGCAAACTTGCTCCGGTGTGCCGCCCCCTCCTTTCTTTTCAGGACGGATAAAAGAAAGTCCTTCCTCTGCGCAGCGGCGCGTAGTTGAAATACGGAACTCGCGCCCGCAGGAGGCAGCGATGATGGCCACCAAAATGGATGGCTTCAAAAGAGGATTGGACAAATTCGTGGAAGTGAATAAGGCTATCAATGGCCGCCAGCCACTATGGCCATGCTCTGCTTCCACAGTTGGAGGCAGCAATGCTCTTGAATACCAGTTGCTGGAAATCACGGGGCTCTTGGGCTCGGGTCCTGCTTGCGGGTTTCCTTACAGGCATCTGGGTGGCCACTGTGAGAACAGGATGCTGGACTAGATGGGCCACTGGCCTGATCCAGCAGGCTTTTTCGATGTTCTTTTCTCCCTTGCATCAGGTCTCACACACACACACCACCTCCACCTCTTCACCTTAAAGGATAGTTATCGTGACAGACAGTTAACATCCAGGAGAGTTGTCTTAATCCTCCCATCAATGAAAAGTAAAACAAGTAATCGAGCAACAAAATATGTTTTTAATTGTTGACAGTCCCACTTTTTTGCTAAGGAATCCCGGGAGATCCTGCTGGAAGGGCAGGCGCAGCTAGTGGCGCGCCCCACCACCACCGCGTGGGGGGTTTCATTCGAATCCACCGCCTCTCTACGGATGTCTGTCTTGGAATCCAGAAATGTCTGCGCTAACCTCCCCTTGCTTTTTTGTGTCCTAGACAAAAGAGAAACCCCCTTGTTTCTCTTGCGAAACCATCCCAGCGTCGAAGGAAAGGGAAAAGGGTCGTGGGGCCGGATTTGTTTTGCTGTAAATCACCCATCCTTGTCTGGGACTGCTAGCGCCTCCGCCCTGCTTAAGCACATGCGTAACTCTCACCAAAATTAGTGAGACTTATTCGTTTTAGTGGATCGGTGCCAAAAAAATTTTTAAATTGTTTTACACAGAGGCGTTTGAAAACAGCACATTTTTTTAAAGAAAGAGTGAGTGGGTGGGTGTGTCAAAGACGTGGACATAAAGAAAATACGAATTCTTAGTCTCTCTCTTTCTCACACACCATTTATGCTATGCAATCAAATGACTTGCGCTTTCTTTTTTAAGCGAATCAAGCTTTATTGAGTATATATTATAGATTATTTTTTTAAAAAAATAAATACATGGATGGATCTGGATATCCTGAGCCAGGATCCCAAAAACGTTGCTCGTGGTTCGTGCTGCGCTTGCCCTTCTTTTTAAAAAAGCAAGCAAAAGGAAACAGAAGAAAAGAGCAATCCCATTTATGCAAAGGCGTCCGCTAGCAAAAACTTCCTAAGGGTGTGTGAAATTGACTAATCTCTCATGGCTTAATATAAATAGCATTTGCTGTCGCCTCTGGTGGCGTTGCAGGATCCGTGTCTTTCCTCCTCCCTCCCGCTGCCCAGCGAGAGCGCACCGCGGCTCTGCCAGGCGTTAACTTATTTCTTCCCAAGCGATGGGCAATTGTCTTCTGCAGAGATTTCTCTTCGCTGCTTCTCTCTCCGGCGGGAGAACCATCTGCAGCTTCCAGCTTTCTGCAAAAAACAACAACCCTGAGCTCTCTCTCCGTTTGGGTTCAGGCTGGGAAGCGATCAACCCAGAACAGGACGTCCCAGTTACAAATTGAGGGAAGCGGGCGCAAACAATATTTTTATTTTTAATAAGGAACCAAAATTCCTGCAGATCGGTCCAGGTTGAATAACCTGGTCGGCTTTAGTGGATTTAAAGGAATATATATATACCTTCAGCTGCAGTTAAAACAAGCTAAAACAGGGTTTGCAGCAGGTGAGGTTTTGCAAACTCCCCACCTGGAAAATCTGCACTTCCCCAACCCCCAATTTGATGCCCTCAGTTAGGAAAGAGTTTGGAGACGGCCTCGAAAAGTGGTGCTTAAAAGCCATCTTTTCCCCCTTCCTTCTTCCAGAAAGGGTGTGTTTGTGTGAGAGCGCGCGCATGTGTATGCCTGCGTACAGTATATTGTGTGTGTGGCCTCAGCAGGATGAGAGCAGAAAACTTATCCAGGGAAGCTTATCTATCCCCTTGGGACTCTTTGGAGGGCTGCGTGTCCGTGCGCGATGCTCTCTAGTTGCCCTTACGGCCGTGGCGCAAAAGGGAATTGGGAAGGCGCAAGAGCCACTTTTCCACAACAAGCCCCGCGCAGAGGGAGGTCAAGACGCGGCGATGCCGCCGCCCTTTTCTGGGCGCAAAAGTCCAGGGACCGGCTGGGGTGTGTGGCGCGCCTCAGCGCAGTTGGCGAGGTGTCATGGGCAACTGGCGACTACCTGCCTTTGCTCTGCAAACCGTTTTCATTGGCCAGCCCTTTATCTTACTGGGCGCTTTAGTTCAAGAAGGCAGTGTGAAGCCCAGGAGCGCCTCTGGCCAATTGTAGCCTCTGGCCAGTTTTACCTTCTCCTGTGTGTGGTGTTAAGGCGCTTGGTGTTTCAAACACACGCACGCAAGCACACACCTCGCAACAGCTCCTTCCAGACAGCGACTGGGATGACAGGAAAAATAATCTGGAGAGGGTTGTGAGATGGGATACAGAGGAAAAATTGAGTTTCTTTTAAGCATCGCCTCCCTTTTCTTCCTCTTTTTTTTCTTTTTAAGAAAGCGGGGAATGGTAGTAATCCAGAGAGGCAAGGCAGGCACTGAATCCAAGCAACATTCCCAATTAAAATAAATAAATAAATGAGATACGTAAAATCGAACTTTTCCTCTCCTTGCAGGACTGCTGAGCCCGTTTGCAAAACCTAAAGGAGTTAAAACAACAACAATTATTTTGCAAAGACCAGCAAAAGGTGGAAAAGGGGGTTGTTAAAGAATTGCTCAGACTCTCTGATCAATGGCTTGTGGGGGTCATTTCCGACGTGGAAGTCTTTTGAGACTTGCCCCGCCCCCCTTACACCTCTCCACATGCTGATTGCAAACGGGGTTTAAAAGTTCCAAGCTCTGGATTTCTGGGCTGTTAAAAACCAAAACCCTAAAACTGTCGGAGTTATAACCACCGCTATAGAGGCTCGACAGACAAAACATCTGGTTCGTTAGGGCAAAGTTGCTGGAATACAGAAAAGAAAACTTTGCTGCCGTGCAAATTGGCTTACCGAAACAATTTACATTCGAGAAAAGGTTCTTAGCCAAAATGAACAAACTTAGTTTTCTTTTTTTTTCTTTTTAATTTGTATCCGAGGGCTCTGGGAACCCACAAGTAATTTCCAAAAGAAAATACGTTGTTATTGTTGCTGTTTCATAGCACTTGTGCCAATTTCCCCCAGAGCTCCGCCTCCCACATTTCAGGATTAATGATTACTTTTCCAACTATTTCCCCTCCCCACCAATATTTCCACCACCCTTAAAAAAAAGAAGAAGAAGAACAACTGAAGGATGTCATTGGGAAGGAGTGAAGAAGGAGTTATGGGAGGGGGGTGTATTTTTTTTCAAGCCTACAAAAACCTCAGACTCCTCATAGTTATGTACATTCATTTCTCCCTTCCTTACTGTTCGTCAAGGAAGAGAGGGGGGAAACACACCCAATATTTTCTTTTCCTTCCCTTGGGAGAAATTAAAATTAAACTTGCAATTAAAATCGGGGGAGGGGGTGGAACTAGTTGTTGCTTCACCTTTGAACAAAAGAAAATGTTGGCACAGGAGGGGGGAAATTATTACCAAGTTGCTTGTTTTAATAGACAGGCAAAATATATGTAGGCTATATACACACACAGACGTCCCTGGACCTTGCCAATTTCATTCTGCCTTGCCTGTTTACACTTACACACACACACAAACACACAATATTAGGGAGAAGGGTTCACAGCCTCTTTAAGAATGAGTATCTGATTCTTAGTACAACAAATACAAACTTTCTTGGGGAGATGGTAGGAATCAGATCCCAGTCTAAAAAGGTCAGCCCCCGCCACGCACACGCACGCACACGCACATAATCACCCTCTTGCAGCCTTCTCAATAACAGCACGACTACCTTTACTCCTGACGTTGTTCTGCAATGTATTTCTGCAAAGATTTTCAGCCCCCAGACTCTCTCCACTCACAGGCCAAACCTGTCCTCTTTGCAGGATCAGATCCTCAAGTTCCCTTCAGCCCTTGGCAAACGTAGCTCTTTCCCCACTCTTTTTACTCCCACTTTTATTACTCGAGGCCTAAGCAACACGTCTACAAAGTACGCAATACTTCTTGGGTGAACTTTTGATTCCTTCCTAATGACGTTCAACGCGAAACGACCCGGTTAGTGCAAGGACTTGGGGAGGTTAGGTGTTTGGCTGTTTGTGTTTCCAGCAAGAGAAAAGATGTAGGAACTAAGGCAGGTCCTCTACGAAGCTGGTCCCAGCCAGCAGCGGTGGCAAATCTGCGTCTGCGTAGCCATGCCCAGTTTGGTACCCACGCCTCTCAAATACCTAAGGATAGATCATCCTTGCCAGATTGTCTGCCGCTGAAAAAGAAGGCAATTTCCTTGGAAGATTTGATCTTTTCGGAAGCCAAGTCCTTCCTCTAATTCTGCTAAAATCATCAACCTTCCCAATGCTATTACGACCGTTTTAGGAGTACTGGTAATCAAGCTTTCATTACAAATAAGTTTCTTTTATCTTAAAAAAAAAAGTGTATTTGAGAAGTCAACTTTCTTGCGACGTTACAACCCAGTAGGATATTTTCTGCTTTGTTTAATAAAACGACAACTTATCATAGCAAAAGAATTCAAAGGATCCTTTAAGAAAATATAAATAAATATAAACAGTTATAGATAGGTGTGTAAAGCCTAGCAGACGGGATTCCCTACGGGGGCAGGTCCCCCCCCCCCGGAAAGAAGAGGAGTTTTATCTGAAAACTGTCATATTTGGCAGACTGCTTAGTTTCAGACCTGTGCGAAGGTTGCCCCCCCCCCCATCTCTCTCCATCTGATCTACGGAACTTCTCTGAAATGATCTTCTCATCCCCCAATCCCGAAACGGCAACACCTTAATTAAAACAATTGCATTTTACATTCTTAGTTTCTGATAAGAGCCGTCAAGAGATTCTCCTCTTTTTTCAAAAAGAAATAAAGCGCCCCCCCCCCCCGAACAAGCCAAACTTGTTCTCCAGCGCCTTCCATAAGGCTCATTCCATATAGAGGTAAACTCTCCCAGGTTTGAGTCCCCGGAACAATTAAGACTAAGAATGTGAGTTATAAAGGGAGTCCTTCCTCTCCTCCCATCTTACATTATAGCTCTCTGGTTTTACCAAAAGAAGTAGAAGAAGAAAGCGAATATTGTTTCTGATACGTGGGGGAGGAAGATCAAGGTTTTTCTCTTTTTTTTTTCTCTTTACACCTAGCACTCTGGCTGGAGGGGGGGGAATATCCCCTCCCTGCTAATTCAATGCCATTTTGCAGGTATTTGACTAATTAAAAAGAATCAGTTTCACTGGGCCTGCCTTGCTAAAATGCAGAGCTTTCTAATTTAATAGCTGCAGGGAAAATGTGTGTGTGTGTGGGGGGGGGAGACCTGCAAGGGCTAGACGACTTGTACTGTCCCTCTCTTCCTGTCCAAACTCTCCTGCCTCCTTCCATGTTCCATCCATCCAATTCTGAACCACTGCTTAATAGGAAAGTGGTCCATGGCATCGTCAGGATGCAAGAAGAACAGGATTAGAGAAAGAGGAGTAGATTGGGTGGGGTGGGGGTCACAAGTTTGTGTTGGGTTCTTGTGGTCCTTCAGACACACTAGGGGTTCCTGATGCGACACTCAGCTCAGGGGGAAGTGAATCCAATGAAGAGAAGGGTCCACATTATTTGTGGCGAGGGCGGGAGCGGGGAGGGAGGTCAGAAGGAGATCCTTTCTTTCCCCACCCCCAGGTTTAAAATTCTGACTTATTACGCATTTGCACGCAAAACCGCCTTCCTTCCTGGCCAATAAAACTGCTATTAGCTGGCCGTTCGTCTAATTCTAAAGCACTGTGGCCTGGAAGAAAAAGGAAAGTTTTGCTTCGGTGCAAAAAGTTAAAGGATCTCCCCCGCTCGGGTTGCAAAACAGGCCTCTATCTCTGTCCGGACCTCACGGCTTTCAGCTACATCTTGTCTAACCCAGATATCGCCTAGTGTGCCCCCGCTCCCCCCCCCCACAACAACAACCCTAATAACCACGAGCGATTCTCACGCTGAGCAAAAACTCTCAATAATAACAGTCTCAATTGCGCGCGACCGCGCCTTGCTTTGGACACCCGCGCATTCTCCCCTTTAGGATCGTGTGCAGCTCTCTGTAGCTGGTCTCACAAACCCCGTGCGCTTTTACGCGGTTTGAACAAGCATGCATTTTGGAAAGCTGCTCCATTTCTCCGGAGTTTGTTGGGTCTCTGTCTCTCTGCTCTCCCCTCCGCCGCCGCTTCAAGACTTTGCGTTCACATTTGCTGCAAAGGCAAGCTGACCCCTTCTTCCCTTCCTTCTCCCCTGCTTAAGTTGCCCCGCGCGCGTGAGTTATTGGTGCGGAATCTCCCAGCCTCCCGTTCCGCCTGCCCGGCGCTTGCAGTTGCAACGCGCGCATCCCGGGTGACACTGATGGATGCGCCAATGGGGGAGATGGACAGATGTTGGGGCGGATCTAACGGCATGCAAAGCCAGAGAAGCAGAGGGAACTCGGAGCATCGGGATTGCGGGGAAATAAAATAGAAAACTCACTCATTCCTGGTACAAACAACCCGCCACCAACTCACCAGCAAAGCACAGAGAGGAAATGTTTTTCCTATTATTATTATTATTATTATTATTATTATTATTATTATTATTATTATTATTAGGGGGGGTAGGCTAAGGGTTTGCTAAGCAAACCCTTATCGCCTCTCGCAGTGGCCAGATCCTGCAACAGCAAACCGCCGCCAATGCAATGGAGCCCAGCCCAGCGACCCTGGACAAGACAACTCACCCTCTTCTGCTCCTAGGCAAGAGAATTAACATTCTCCCACGCTGGCGGTGGCAATTTCCCGAGGACTGCACAATACTTTTGCTCTCTCTGTGTGTATGTGTGTGTCTCATCCTAAGGGAACGTCTCTCTCTCTCTCTCTCTCTCTCTCTCTCTCTCTCTCTCTCTCTCTCACCCCTCCCTTTCTTACAGTGTCTTTAAAAAAAAAAAGGAAACCATCCAACAACAGCATATTTTTCCCTCCCTCTGCTACTCTTCAATGCAAAGAAAAGAAAAGAAAAGAAAAGAAAAGAGAGAAAGTACCTAATCCCTTCCCCCGCACAGCAAAATCCAACATCTGAAAACATCTGTACCGAGTGAGGGTCTTGGGAGGCATCCCAAAATCTTCAAAGACTAGGACAGACTACAGTGTGTTTCTTAATATATATTTTTAAAAAAAACCTTACTGTGAAAGTGAGATCACTCTCTCCCCCCACTCAAAAAAGCACGAGATTACACACAAATTGTTATCATCATTTTTTTAAGAGAGAGAGAGAGAGAGAGGAAACATTCTTTGCTACTGATGTTTGCTGCGCTTAAGCAAAAGGATTTGGGTCTCAAGGCGCTTGCCCGGGCATTGCAGGGAGCTGTTATTAAATATCTCTCAGCCACACAAAGAAAAGAGAGGGGGGAGGAAGAGAGAGAGAGAGAGAGAGAGAGAAAGGGGGAGGGGGTGCAATTGGCAGTCGAGAAGGTGCTTGGCTCTACCTTCTGATCCATGTTCATAAAGCACTTGAAACGCAGTTAAGAGTCCATCCTCTCTTCTCTGGCTCCCCCTCTTCCCTCCCTCCTCCCTCCCTTCCATTCCCTCTGCCGTACCTTATTGCAAGCCAGGAACACCCAATCGAACGCGCAGCGCATCGATTCGCCAAGCGCTCTTTTGGCAGGGGATTTCTTTTTCTTTTCTTTTCTTTTTTTAAAAAACCCACCCGCCTAGATCTCTTTCCCCCACCAATGAACTTGGACTTGCAAGGCGGGGTGGGAGCGAGCGAGCGAGCGACTGAAAGAGCCTCTTTTAAAAAATAAAATAAAATTTTAAGAAGTACGTGGTGTGATGTGTGGTGAAGAAGACAATCTGGGAGGCTTGTTTCTTTTTGCAATGGACCAAGCTTAGCTGTTCTTTATTATTATTATTATTTTCTCCTCCCCTTCCCCGCACTGTTTGCAGAGATTTCCTGGGGGACCTTTGCAAAGATGAGGACAGAGACGTGAAGGAGGGCAGGAAGAGGAGAGAGAGAGAGAGAGAGAGAGAGAGAGAGAGAGAGAGGTGGTGGGGGTGGGAGGGGGGAGAGCTTCTAAAGTGGATCCCCTCTGCACCAAGAAAGAGGATTGCAAGCCGAAAACCTTGGATATATGCTTGCAGGAGCCTGAAAAAGCACCCAGCAAGGAAGGCTGGTAAGTCAGGGAAGCAGCAATGCAAGAGGGGGGCGTGAATCCCGGAGGGGCGCTTGAATGCTGTGGGCCCCAGAGAGAGAAGAGATTGGAGGGGCGCTGCTGTTTCTTTTCTTTTTAATGCTGGGTCCTGGGTGGAGTGTTTTGTTGTGGGGCAGGGGAGAGTTGCACGTGCAACCCAGCTCCTGCTGATGCTTATTCGGATGCAAGTCCCACCGACTCCGGTGGAACTTCCTCCCAAGTCAATGTCTCTCTCCTCCCCGCTCGAAAAACCCCTTCCTTTACGTTGGTGGACTCACGAATCCCCAGGACCCCTGATCAAAGCAGCAGGGTCAAGTTTCAAAGGGGCTTGCACCCCCCTAACAAGGACCTATGCTGCTATTTATTATCATTACTATTATTTTTTACTTCCAGAGATTTTGGCATGCGGAACACAGTCCTCCAACCTAGAAAAATACTTTGCCCCTTATGTGCTCTCCCCCCCGCTCCCAGAATCCCCCGCCCTGGTGCTGCCACGGAATGGTGGGGGAGAGTTTAGAGGCGCCTGGTTGAAAGGGAAGGGAGCAGGAAGCACCCCTGATAGCAGAGCTGGGCAGACCTTCTCCCTTCCTCTCCCGCTGGCCTCCCTTGACAGATCTGCTGTCAAGGCCTGGATGACCGGAGGGCGGCCGCGTTTCAGGAGGGGTGGGCAGGCGGGAGAGGCTGCCTGGAAGAACTCTGGCTCACCCCTTCCCAGCCACCGCTCCCCCCCCCCCCGCCTGCCAGCCACCCCCATCCGCATGCCTTCCACGCACTTCCCAGACTTTACTTTGCTGAAGGAATTCTCCTCCGAGCTGGAGAGGAAGGAAGATGATGGATTTCTTAGTTCTCCCTTTTGGAGAAGAAGAGAACGATCTCTAAGCCATGGGGTTTTTGTTTAAGGGGGATTATTTCGAGGGAGTTGTCTGAGAAGGGGAGGGATTGGGACCCTGAAGCAACATAGGGAAGAGAGGTCAAGAAATGGGAGCTTTCCAGGAACCCCCCCTGGGGATCTTTGGGAGGGATCTGGACTTTGGGTGGGTGGTCTTCGAAGCTCACGAGATGGGCTTCCTCTCCAAGTTACTTGATCCAGGTGGGATAAGGGGAGACCCAAAGGATGCCTTGGAGAGGTTTCGACGGGGGCTGAGAGGGCGTTTAGGATATTGGGGGTATCCCCAACTTTGTCCCATTGGCCTTGATCTGAGAGAGGGATCGGAGAGCCCTACTGAGGTGGGGCCCCCAGACTCCTGTCGAGTGATGGGAAGAGAAGTCTCAGGTATTTTTCCTGCTCCCAAAAAGAGCTCTGACTGGGAGGGGGAAAAGGGGGTCCTGCCAATGCTGTCCTGGGGGTTCCCTCTGGTTGTGGAGGTAGGTGGAAACCTAGGAGATGCAGCCCGGGCACAGTGTGTGTGGGGAAAGGCGAGTCTCACCTGTGGGACGGGACGAGGAGCCGCTCTTCCTCTCCTCCTCGGCCACTCCTGGGGGTTCAGGCTCCGGACAGGGACTTCCATGGGATACCCAAAAGGTGGCTTTCAGAACTCTCACGCGTGGTGAGGGGGGGAGAGGAAAGAAGGACGGCCCACCAGTTGGGTAGGGGAAGAGGCATGCTCCTCCCCTGCTTTCCTTGGGCAGCTTGGCATCTGAGACAACCCCCTGCCCGCTCTCCTGCAGACTGGGCACCCTCGAGATCACTCGCCCTAAGCTGATGGGCGCCGTCGAGACTGCGGATTGAATTGAGCGGGGAGGGGACGGGTTGGAGGAGGAGGCGGCGGAGGATCCTCCCCCCGTCCCTCCTTGTCCCCTCCCCCTCCTCCCGGCTGCCATCTGGGGAGGGGGAATCCCCTCTCCTGCTGCCTCCCCCCCTTCCCACTCCAGAGCGCTCTTCTTTCGCGCGTGGCCCCCGCTGCGTTGCTGGGCGGCTGCCGCGCGAGGCGCAAAGAGTTAAGGCGGCAGCGGCAGCTTCGGCGGCGACGGTGATGGGCGCCCCCCTCTCCCTCCCTCTCCCTCTCCCCGGCGACTAGTTGGAGTCACGCTGCGATCATCTCTTTTTCCCTTCAAGCTTTGCCTGTTGCCTCCGCCGAAGCCGAAGAAGCCGCCGCTCCCTCCGAGCGCCGCTCGCCGAGCCGTCGGAGCGCCGGGCTGGAGAACTGCAAGGCTTCCAAGAGCCGGCCGGCCGCTCCAGCAGGAACCCCGGAGGGCGCTTGATGCCGTGAGCTCCCCGAAGAAGACCGGAGGAGGAGGAGAAGGAGGCGCCGCCGTCGGGCCGGGCTGGGGGTGGCTCCCCTCGGAAGGACTCCCCCAGAGGGCGCCTCCACAGGGCTGGCCCCAGTCCTTGCGCTCCTTGCTGCGGGGCGATCTGTCAAAGTCCCCCCCCCTCCTTCTCTCCTTCGCTCCTTCCCTCCCTCCTTCCCGCGAGCAGCAGGGCTGTCCTTTGCGCTCCCTTCTCCGGCTGCTGCCTCCGCCTCCTCTTTCTCCTCCTCCTCCTCCTCCTCTTGCACATCGTGCATGCCCAGCAGCGGCAGCAGAGGCGGCAGCAACAACAACAAAAAGCTCGCAGCGGCAGCGGCAGCCCAGCCTGGAGCGGCTCTCTCCTCCGACCCGGATCGAGGGGGGCTGAAGCAACTCTGCTCGCCCCCAGCCCCCAGCCGGCCACCTCCTCCGCCACCTCCTCCTCGCCGCCGCCGCCTCCCCCTCCGGGCGCTGCCAGCGGACGCTGCCTTGCAACATGCCGAGGAGGAAACAGCAAGCGCCCCGGCGCGCAGCAGGTACGAGCCAGGCGCTCCCCCTACATCCTCTCTTCCCAGAATCTGCCACTCCAGGTTAGATTCCGCCCTGCACCCAGCTCCTCTTTTGACCGCTGGTTAGCCAGGCTCTCTTTCGCTCCTTCTCTCTCCCATGATTTAGGAAGCAGGGTGGGGTTGTGGGGGGTTGGTTGGTGGGAATAGCCACCCTCTCAGCGCCTTACTTTTGATTTTATTGGGGGTGAGACCCTTGGATTCCGTAGCTTTGGGGCACTTTCCTAAACTGTGCATCATCTGAGTGACTTGTACAAAGAGGGCCATTGGGGTCCTCTTTGGCTTCCCCGCCGCCTTCCTGGTTCCCTCTCCCAGTTTTTCACCCCAAATGTTATTTATTTATGGCTTCTTGTGCCAGAGGAGGTGGTTTGGCAGGCGGCACAGAGAGACGCTGAGGACCATATGGATAAAATTCCTTCACCCAACTTTCTTTCTTTGCCTTTGGGGGTGACACCGAGAGAGGGGGCACCACCACCAGACACCCTCCTCTTTCTGAATGGGCACTTCCTTTGACACCCTCCACGCTATTGATTTCTAATTTATAAGACTAAGCTGCACAGGAAACCAGAGCAAAGGAAAAAAAAGGTTCTGGATATTGTTAGATGGTTGTCAAGAATCTTTTTTTACATTCCTTTTTACACTTGCCAGAGTTTGTTTTTTAGGATATTCATATACTTTTCCCTTTTAACTTTTTTTTTTTAAAAAAAGAAAC
This sequence comes from Darevskia mixta, assembly GCA_034641385.1. Lineage (NCBI taxonomy): Eukaryota > Metazoa > Chordata > Lepidosauria > Squamata > Lacertidae > Darevskia > Darevskia mixta. Next base: position 3,371,286 of record JAWWNH010000145.1, on the reverse strand, counting down.
TGGTCCACTTTATTTACCATCAACAGTGCTAGCTCTTGTTAAATTTGCAAACCGGATATTTTTTGTGTGTGGAAAGGCCAGGTTTGCAAAACAAATACTTCTTCCTTCCTCCATGCCTTCCTTTTAAAAACAAAACACCAAACTCATTACCTTTTATTTTTGCAGCCCTTTTTTAGGCAAGGGGTGGGTGGAAATCTGGGTCTGGAGCAGAGTTTCCTTGGCCTGTTGCCATCCTTGATTTGATGGCTGATTGATTGCCTGTCATCCAGTTGCCTTTGATCTATTCATTCCCAATAAACCTCAATAAATCACTTGCCATGGTAACGCCAGACTCTGTATGACATCACGCACGTGGCCTGTCAGCTCTGCCAGTGCAACTTTCAGGGTTTCTGGCTTGCTTTAGTTGGGGTGGCATGGACGGAGAGAGTTGATTAGGGTAGATCTTCTTGCACTGGAAGATCCCTTCCTTGCAGAGTACTGAAAGGGATCAGTATTCCGTGGATATTTGAGTGTGGGAGATGAAGTTCTTGTAATCTTTAGGAAGCAGACATATGCAAGGTATGCTGAAGTGTCTTTTGATTTTGAAGTGGTTGTCGTACTCTGTTTAATCAGGGAGTTTATCATTTCTTGTGGCAATGAGAAGGAAGGTGCACTTCTCAACAGCATCTTCTCAGAAATGGCTTGGTCTACAAGATAACCAGGCTGGCAGGCTGGCAGGCAGGCAGGCTGGCTGGCTGGCTCTCATGGGCGACAAGTTTGATTTTTCTTGAAATGAATCATCATGCATGGCATACATGCATCTTAACTTCATTCCTACATATCCATTTTCCCCAAAGCATGCCTCACCGATCGCCTTCCTTTCTTGAAGTTGTGATAGGAAGAAACTCTTTGTTTCCTCCTTGCAACACTTTAGCGCTTTGCTCAGGAGCAGGGAAGTTAAGGAAAAGTTTCTGTTTGTAACAAACACGATGACGTAGGCACCTATCCCGCCTTTTGCCTTTCAGATGAATGTGGAGAAATGCTTGAAAGGTGAATTCAGAAGTTTCCCTTAACAATGATTAATTTCAATGGAAAGGAAATATCTTCCAGGAGGTTCAGGCCTGTTCCTCAGGGCTAAACCAAGTTTTGAACTTGCAGTGTTCAGGAAAGGAAAGTCGACAGACCTCTGCTGGAATTGGGGCTGGGCTGTGTTTTCTGCTGAACCTTTATATTTCGAGGCATGCTTTCTTCTTTATATATATGCAGTTTTCACAAACAACTTACGATGTGTGCTGCACTGAGCAAAAGTGAAATCTCTCCTAGCTAACAGCAGTGCAGATTTTTGAATAAAGCCGAGCACCTTTGGCTGAAGCATTTAAATCACTTTTAAAATATAATAAAACAAAAAGGAAAACTAATATAGCAGCATTTTTTTAAATGAAAAGAAAGAAAAGAGCTTTGCAATGTAAAGTAGCAGGTTATTTAAGAAATATTCATTAACAAAAAAAGGGAGTTCGGGACTAATAGGAGATGGAAGAATGGATTTGCTCTATCAAAATGACCCGTCAAAACGACTTTGTTTCATATTTGATTTAATTGTCTCTCTCCTGACAGGCACATTTATCAATAGCTTAATGGTCAATCAGAAGTTGGCAGAGTGAATGCTTTCATTCTTTCTCATACACTTGCCTTGCCTTTACTTTATCAAAATGCCTTTGGCTAATGGATAGAGTGGGGGTAGAGAATGAATGAGATCTGCTTATTTAAGGCAAGTGGAACAAAAGTATGCTGTTGGTATAGGAAAAAATAGCCGAGGAGATTATTATTATTATTATTATTATTATTATTATTTTGAAAAAACCATTTGATGCAGCAGGAAGTTTTTTTTAAAAAAATCTTTTCTTTTCTTTTTTATTTAACAGCTGCAACTTGTAAGGTCCGTGACTGCTTTTGTGGTATACTCAGAGCGATGACAAATTTATTGCTTTGTACTGATAGAGCAAAGAGGGGGGAAACAGGGGGGGGGGGTAGAGGGAGAGTATGTGTGTTGGAGAGAGGAGACATACACATTACATATCCCTTGATTCGTCACTCAGGAAATCCAGTCTCCAGCAACCTTGAGAATACTCTAGGAAAAAAAAAATCCCCCTCCAAACTGAAAGGTCCGCTCAGCCATAAAAAAAGAAAAGTTGTTTTGCCAGCTTCATTAGTGTTCACCTAATTAGCTGTAAACCTGATGGATTCCTGACAGCTTTAATGATTGGAGATGACAAGCTCCACGCAGTGTCATCCAGCGGAATTAGGTTTGGAGCTAGTTTGATGTAATCAAGTTGATATTACACAGTCCTGGTTGCCTTTAGTTGTGCATTAACTCAATTTTCTGCTGCAGGTGACAAATGGGCTTTGGTACCTGGATAATCATGTCATAGGAATTAGGGCCCTCGTAATGGTCTGGAGTTGAATAACAACAACAAAGGACTCTCGGCAGCGTAGAGAGAGCTTGCAGCAGGTATTGCAGACAGGTGCGCAAATCCTTCATGTCTAGCCCAAGTGTGAACACCACAAGGGAGAAGACTAAAGCTGTCTCGAAGAATCAGAGAAATCTGTAAAAATGATGGTGTCTGTTTGTTTACTTTAGGACTTGGGTTGAGTAGGGTGGATGAGAGTAGAGGGGATGGAGGCGCTGAACGGGGCTTCTAAGAGGTACCAAAAGGTTTTATTTGGATAACATTATCTCCCCCCCCCTCGAGTTTTCATCATTTAAGTTGGAAAATGGTGTGTGCTGAGAAGCTGATTAGGAAAATGTAGAGATTCTGCATTTAACAGAGGCCATTCTAGTTCATGCAAGCCATAATTATATCACTTGGTATTACAAGCTTCCACATATTGCTTTAAAAAAATAAAATCTCCCTCTTTCAACGATTGAGAAAAGATTATTGCTGTTTCCTCTTCAGGTGGGGTTGGACATGATGGCTGGGAATTGTAAAGGCCCCTTAGAACCGCTTTCAGACTGCCATTATAATACACACTGAACTCAGTGGGGCTTGTATAGGGGCTGTGTGGTTAAAGATGCAGCTCACCTTGGTGTTGTTATGGTGGAATTAGAGATTTCTCGCTTTGCACCCTGAGGATGTTGCCACCCCACCTTCAAACAATAAGGTACAGCAAATCTGAACTGAGGCCTGGAAAAATTACAGCAAAGGCTTCAGGTATGATCCAGAATACTTAACACCAATGGGAATTATGTCATGGATTTCAGTGCTATGTGGATTCCAACATCAGCTCTGCAAAATATGCGTTATTTTTCACATCTGTACATGTAGTTCTATTAAAATCCTTAAATTGACTTCTGTTCCTGAAAAGGACTTAAGTCAGCAGGAAAACGTACAAATAGAAATAGATGGATTTCATTTTACTTCCCTCCCATGGAAACCTCTTTGGTTATCAGAGATCACAGTGAAATTTGCAAGTTCTTATAGCCTTGGTGGCGGTAGGAGATAATCTGCCATACAGGCTGATTTATAATGCTTAGGTCTTCAGGTGAAATCCAGAATTTGGGAATATGAGTTCAGGAAGTTGAGTGTACCCCCTAAAAAAAGTTTGTACACCACAAGTAGTTGTGTGTGTGTGTGTGTGTGAAGAATTGCACGCTGTGATAAAGTAAACTCCCTTCCTGAGTCCCTCCAGCCTCAGCCTCTGGGACTTTCCTTTGCTTACAAACCTGCCACATATTTCTCTGTGGGGTAGAGAGTCTTCTTAGCTGACAAAATGATTAGTTATGGTTAGGGTTGTCCTTTGCAGCCCCTTACCCCTCAAAATAAAATTTAAAAGTGTGGGAAACAATGAGCAAAAGGAGGTGAGGGAGAGAGTGGAGCGTAAACGTTTAAAAAAAAAGGAAGGAAGTCCTGATTCCATTGAATGGCTTGTTGGGAAAGGGAATTTTCTAGAATCAGCTGCCACTGCTCCCATTAGCTTGACAGCTGTCAATTAGCCCTTCAGTAGTCTCCTGGGCCACAGTTTATTGCGTGCAGTTGATGTTGTCATTTTGTTCTCCGTTTTGCCTTGAGCACTATGATGAGCTGGAGTGAAATAGTCAATAACTGATGTATCAGCAGTTATTTCTTAAATTGGCTCACAAGTCTGCATTTCCCTCCTTTTTTATAGTAAAGATTGTTTTGTAAAGTGATTAGAATGAATTGTGACTGCTACAGGGTTATGGGAAATGCGGTCTAGCTTGGGGGGTGTTAGAAGGATTATTTTTGGTGCCTTTTTTTTTTTTTTTGGTCTAAGCTGTTTTCAGGATCAGTGTGAATGTGAATGCATTAAAGGAAAGAGAGGGGAAGAGAGCGCACGACCGAGAGCATCTTCAGAGGAAAGTGCAAAGGAAATTGTGAAGGGTACAAGCTGCACACTTAGATGCATGCATATGGAACAGTGAAAGTGCGAATAAAAATAAATTTATTTGCCATGGGGGGGGGGAGAGGGAGAGAGTCTGCCCTGTAGCTTTTTACATAAACCTTGCAAGCATCGCCTCAAAACTGTGCAGCAATCCATATTTTAACCCGTTGTTCTGGCCAGTCTGAAGACAATCCTAGCTACAGCGATTCCATTTGCAAATTCTTAATATTAGATCCACTGTCTTTCAAAACAAAAAATAAAATAACAACCAAACCAAAATGCCTCAACCTTATTCAGGAAAGTAGGTGTATGTTTGCGCTCTAACAGTGGGCTATAAAGCAACAGACTTAAACCTTACATTATTTACAAAACCATTTAGTATCATGGTCAGGGCCACCCACTTCCAGGTATTCAAGGCTTTGAATTCTTTCCATTATTCTGTTGCACCCCAAATTGGGGTTTTCTCTGTTGAAGGATTAGAGTTTTCCTTTTTTAAAAAAGAATGAAAAGAAAGAAAGAAAGACCCTGAAAGGTGAATACAATATATTGTATTTAATAACAATGATATGGACTGGTACATCCAGACAGATAATATGCAGTTGTAATTAGACTGAATAGACAGGCATTCATTTTTAAATTTTTTGACACATGCATAAAATAGTCATATAATAAGATAAGATGACAATTTTATGTTAGGTTGATAAAGTGTCCCGATACATGCATTTAAATGTCTGTAAGCCCTTTTTTATCCAGACAGATTAATTCTAGTTTTTCAGCATTTGCAGAGTCATTAAATTAATTTTCAGAATCCCACTAAACAAGTGATTTTGTGTGTGTTTCACTTACATACAGGGGTGGAGACTGGAATCACTGTGCTTAGGCTTTTTTTTTTTTTTAGTATTTCTGCATTGAAAACAAAGTAAAGAAAGAAAGAAAGAAAGAAAGAAAGAAAGAAAGAAAGAAAGAAAGAATGGAGAGATATTCTCCACAAAGAGAGGACTTAATTCCCCCCCTTATATAAGATTATTTTGAAGGACAGCATAGAATTTATTGCCAGTAAAGTTGCTATCTAAAAAGGAAAGGAATATATATGTGTGTGTGTATATATATATATATATATATATATATATATATATATATATATATATGCATGCAAGGATGTGTTTAGCTACCCATAATTTTGCCAACGAAAGATGCTTTAAGTTCATTGGAGATGGGAAGAATTCATCAGCCGTGTAGAGTCGTATGTCCTTAAGGGGGGGGGGGAGCAGAGACTTCATCAAAGGGATCCTGAACGCTCGCCAGCATTATACACCATCTCATTAGCTTCGTTACAAGGGGAGGGGTGGCTTTACCCAAATAATGAACTTGAAGAATAATTTATTATTTCATATTGCGAGGTTGCATTCCAATTAATCAGAGTTCTCTTTCCTTCGCTTACAAGAAAGTCTTTAGAATACAGGTGAGTTCTCCACTGCAGCAATTCTGGCAGATTCTACCATAGGGAGGAAGCTCCTTTCCTCATTCCAGGGGGCCACCAACCCACTTCTTCATTTTAAATCAGCCAGTGAAAATCCAACTGAACTTGACGGTTCTTGCAATAATACTAAGGTGGTGGTGGTGGTGGTGGTTGTCATTTAAAAAGCTATTTGCTGTAAGGACCTAATTTGTGTGTGTTTTTTTTTGCTGATCCATGTTGACCCTCCAATAAAAGCTTCTTTTTTAAACAAGCTTATAGCACAAATCAAGAGGTCAAAAGGGCAGCTGCATAATCCTGCTCTGAAGAGATGTAACATAAAGTACGAAGTGATGGACCAAATTCTGGCCCAGCATCACACATTTCTGGTGTTCGTTTTTCTTTCGATATTCCATTTCCATCATTAAGCTGGGCTCTCTCTCTCTCTCTCTGGGTCTTCTGTGTTCTTTGTAGGATGCAGGTTGCAGGAAACAGGCCATTTTTTAATGAACAATTTAATGTAAATGGGTTCTGAATTTAAATTAATATTAATGAAGCTTTGAGTGAATTTATTTTGCATACACAAAGAGTTGTAACTCTTTCACCCAAACACTCTTGTCTGGATTTGCTAACACATTTGATGGGCAGGCTGGTTAGCTTTTAATTTTGTATGTGTTTGTGTAATATTGTGTTGTTTTTTTAATCGATTATACCACTTTGGTCTTGCTCTTAGCACAGCATCAAGCAGAGCAACCTCTTGGTTTAAACACACACACATACACCTGTGCTCATGTTTGCAGTTTACATTTTTTAGTAACTCTTGTCTCTCTTTCTCTTCCTCTTCCTACAATTTAGACTTTAGTCATGCATTGATGCCTTGGGAAATTGATTCGAACATTAGTTAGCAGAGTCGAGATGTTTTCTTCTTACCTCTAATGCATTATGTATCTTGGAATGATGGGATGTTCTATAATTAATTCTGTTAGATGTAATTGCTATAATCACTTTGATGCTACACATAATAAGAGTAATATGGTAAGCATATGAAAAAATATAAACACCTTATTGTAACGCTTTTGAGTCAAGGGCTTAACATACATACACAACTATACACAAACCAACCCCATTGGTTCTTATTTTGCTTTGCACTTTATTTTTCCTTTCTTAGGCAAAGGTGACCTTTTAATTTTACATTTCCTTCCCTCCGGTAAGGGAATTCTAGAAAACATGAAAAAGTTTTTCCGCTGTGGCCAGAGCTAACTTTTACGTGAATATTATCGCCCAGTTCAAAAGATCAGCCAACTCAATTGTTCCTTGGCAGCATATAAGACACAACAATATTAGCATATATCTCCTGAATGAAGAGGCAAAACTGTACATGTTGTTGTAACCCAGTTGTAAACGATGCGGAAATTGTATCACATGCGCCTTCTCTTGTAATGAGGAATTCTGGGAAACATGAGAGATGAGAGCTAGATATATAACTAAAGAGAGAGAGAGAGAGAAAATGATTGCATCATTTCCAAAGGGGAAAAAAAACAGAGACAGAATATGTTTCTCTATCCCTTATTTTTAACTTCCTTTCTCTCTCTCTCTTTAATGAATAGTGGTGAATTATGCCTTTGAAAAATAGTTGTACATAAGCAGGAAGTGGAAACAAAGATGGCTAATAGGTCAGGGTGTGCACAGAGATCCTAGTTTCTGAAAGAAAGATGTTTAATAAGACCATCTCTCTTAATGAGCTGCACACTATGCTTAATGCTGCAAAGGTCACTTGATTTTACGATCCGCCCTCAACTGCGACTTTGTAGGTTTCATCCTCAATTTATATTTTACTGCCTTGTGTTTTCTGAGAGGTTAAGTGTGCAAAGTGTGCCTCTGATAGGAGGTGCAGAGGAAATTAGACCCAAATTTGCGTCTGTGTGTATGGCAAGAGATTTTTTTTTTTTTTTAAAGGACTCTCCTTCCTCGCCTTTCCATTTTTCAATATTGCAAAACGAGTCCTTTTGTTGACGGAGGGAGGATAGAGCGGAGATTTTAACTTCTGTAAGCTGAACAAACAAAACCCAAACCACCCTCTTAGTGAATTGTTGTCAGTCGAGAGCAGAACGGAACAGGGGATCATCTTCTCCTCCTCTTTCTGAAGTGTCTCTGGGACTGGGCTGTGCGCCTGCAAGCCCCTTTCCTGCTAGGTCAACCTCTGTTGCTGGAGGGCCAGATCTCAGCGGGGGTCTCCCGAACGCGCCTGAGAGTGGCAGCCATCAGTCACCCATCGGTGACATGGAGTCTGTTTTTGATGGCAGGGATAATAAAAAGGCCCTGGGAACTGCAGAGGCCCTTGTAATCAGGGCCAGCACTGACATCCTTCTCAACTTTTGACAGCTTCTTCCTTTTCTCTTTTCACCGCCAAGACTGTCTCAACTGGATTTTTTTCTTCTCTCTCTCTCTCTCTCTCTCTCTCGTTTCATGTACTTGATCAGTCTCAGATGCTGGGATTTTCTAAAATTTTCTTTTCAGGAGGGAGGGTTTGTGTGTTTATTTTTGGGGTTGTGGGCTGGGCAGGTGTGAGGGGGAAGCCTGCAAATATATATATATATATATATATATATATATATATATATATATATCTGTGGGCCTGTTGCTAATTAATGTTCCTCCATAAGATTCTGTCGGAGTTGAGTAATGTTTTTGATCTTTATGCCTGATAACTGCATACTTAATGAGATTTCAAAGCTGTGAGTGCAGCTCCCTACAATTATTGACAGATGCCTCTTCTTTGCCATTGGGTTCAGCTTCATAAATCCTCTTGCAGTAATGAGGTTCAGAAGTGCCACCCTGCCAGTGAGCTAATGAAAGGGGGGAGGGGAGGGGGGAGGGACGAAGGGGGAGGGATTGGGGGGGGGAGAAACTCTCGCGTCTGCCTGACACATTTTTCCCCCTTTAAAATTTACTATGCCGGTGTCAAGCTGTGGGACAATTACTTCAAACATGCTAATTTTTATCTTGCATTTTTTTGTGTGTGTGCCAGGCAAAGCTCGTGGCCTCTGTTTCATCCCTCCCTTTCTCTCTTTCTCTCTTGTGCCCTCTAATAATAAATGAAAATTGCATATAACATTTTTTTAAATAAAAAAAGCATGGATCTTAACTGTTGAGGACTTTGATAGATATGTGTTCTCCTCTCACTCTTTCCCTCAGTTGTTATTTTTTTGGGGGGGCAAGTTTGAAGTCAATCAGAGCATTTTTTTTGGCTTTTTAAAAAAGAGAGGGGGAAATCTGAAGGGCACAGGGAGGATGAAATAAAAATAAAACAAAGCAGGAGGGAGGGAAGGGAGGAGAGGAGGGGATGGGATGGGAGAGGGAGAGGGAACCCAACAACTCCTTGGGCCTCCTGTCAGTTTCCCCTTAACCGAACAACTTGAAACATCGTAGATTTCATTTTAGAGTTCAGAAAACGAAATCCTGGTGGAGAATGGCTGCGCTGTGCCAAACAGTCGATTTCCTTTTCAGCAGAGCCATATATCACTGACCCACCCTTCCCTCGTGACAGAATGACAGGTGTCATTTATCAAATGGGGCCTGCCAAACAGCGGGGAAGGGGTGTGTGTGTGCTTTCATGTGGGGGGGGGGAGGTTTGGAAACAGCACAAGAATGGTGGGTGTTTTTTTGGGTTGTGTGTATGTGATGCTGTCTGTTTCCCTTCACTGCTATTTTGGGGGAGATGATAAAACAGTTCAGCGGGTGTGTGCTTTGCAAGATCCAAACAAGCATCTGTATCTACCTGCTAAACCCTGTTGTTGAAGTACACTCCCCCCCCTGGCCGCCCACCCCTTCGTCCCCATATGTGGATTTCCTTATATATGGGAGGAGGAGGGAGCTGGTTGACAGGTATCATTCAGAAGGCCCCAGCTTCCTAGCTGGGGGTTGTGTAAATGAATATAGGGGCTCTCAGTTTCACATGATTCAAACGTGCATTGTTGAAGATGGATGTTCCTTAAAAAAAGATTGATGATGGATATCGGGCTTGTGGCACCATTTATCATTTTGAATATTATTTAGACTTACCGTGTAAAGCTGTAACTTGAGAGTTGGATGAGCTGGGCAGGAGAGAGGCCTAGGATGTGCCTGTTTTTGATGGATGGCTTTGCGCTCTTTCTCTCCCCCCCCCCCACCGCCCCATTGTTTCCTACCAGATACCAGCCGGTCATTATAGGAGTGCCTCACTATTGTATTTTAGGGGCCTGGGGGGTGGCATATGTATGTATATAAAAGGAAAAATAGTGTTCAAGATGAAAGGGGTCAGATAATTTCAAAGGCAATTACAGTAACCCTGTGAGGGATAGATGGAGACTTTGCAGCAACACTTCCTAGGCAGTGAAATTCAGGGTCAGTTTAGGGGTTCTTATCTGGGTGAAATGTCTGAGGAATTTCAAGGCATGCCAAACGAGTTTGAATAAGGTGAACTGAAGGTTTTGTAGATCCCTAAACAGAAGAAAAATCGCGAGGCAATAAGAGGTCAAGGCCCAATATATTTTGCCTCTTAAGCTAGAGCAGCAAATGACACCCTGATCCCCCCCCCCAGACTCTGAGTCAAGGTGAAGAATACCCGAGATCAGTCAAATTATTTTTGGCATCTGAAAATCCTACAAGTGTCTCTCTCCCTACCTGGTAGTAAGAAAACCATAACAATAAATGAAATAGCCAAGAATTTCTTGCCCTTTCATGACACCTTACATCTGCTGCCTGAGGGGGCTGTCTCACTCTGCCTTATGGTTGGGCTGGCCCATTTGAACAGAAAGGGAGAACTCTTTCAAAAACAACCTCTGTGTTGTCTGTAACTGAGTCCAAATGGACTGTCAAAGGGAAAACTCCCATGGACAAATCTAATGTGGAAAATGTTGCTTGATCATACTTAAGAAGGTCCAGTTTTCTTTCCTCATGTTCTTGATTCTTTGTGATGCCTTCAAGTCATGGCCTCAGGCCACCTTTTGTCCATTGGATTAGTGGATCCTTGAAAAATTCAGGAAATTATTGATATGTACTTAAAATGGTAGTTTTGGAATCATGGGCAGTAAACTCAATGCACATACACCTTTTAAAAATTGGGAATGATTCAGTTACTGCAGCCCAACTACTTGAAGGGTTAAGCATGCAGTTGGAAGCCGTCAGAGAGAGAGAGAGAGAGAGACTGCATTCACACAACATTTTGTTCCTGGCGTTTCCCTAAAGTTTTGTCTCTGTTTTACAGTTGAGCTTTCACACAGCGCAAAAAAATCCACTTCTGAAAAACCAATAGAATATAGCACATTTTGTGGTCACTTGATTCCAGAAAAAAATCTGCTTGCAGCCTCTTTAAGCCGCAAAATCGCAGAAGTAAAGTGATGAGATTCAGGGCAGTGTACCTGCAACACAGTTCTTTCCTGACTGTTCCATGTGTGAATCATGGGAAATCAGAAGCACACATGTGCAAAAAGGATGGGGGAGTGGCAATGTGGTCCAATGATTGTCTGTGTGTCATATCGTGCTCATTGGTGTGAATGAAATTTTTCGCGACACGCTGGAATGTCGTTCAAAAAGCTACAGTTCCATAATGCAGCAGGTACTTGCGCTATAAGAAAAATATTAGAAAACAGGCCAAAAGTGCTAACACAGTATTCCCCATGTCTGGATGCACCCTGACTCCGACCATTTGTTCCTCTAGCACATTATTATTATTTATTTCAGGCACATCCAGTTGGGTCTCAGATTGTGGGGTTTTGCTGCAACAAGTTCTGAAAATAATAATAGCACATGAGTGGTGGATTTGTTCCGTTTTAGATTGGAGAAGTGTTGCAGATAAATGCTGCCATTTTAATTGCTGTCTGGGGGAGGGGTTGTCATGTAACAAAAGCTAGGGCAAAAAATAAAAATAATCTGGGACAGTTGTGGTATAAAAGTTTTGGGATGTGTACTGATTGGAAGTGGAGTAGTGTGATTGCCACAAAACCTTTTCAGGCACAAAGCAGGATTGCGTATGATGGCTCTGATAGCACCCAGAGCACAAGTCATCATGGATGTGCAATAAAAAGGATGTCTGGAGGGAGCCCTCTGACTGGCAGTGGTTGCAGGGAAAGATCTTTTTGACCTTCTGCACACAAAGGGCATGCCCTACCAATCAGCTACTAAGTACCGACTCTTGGAAATTTGGGAGAAGTTAGCCTGTGAAAAATATATATGCGGTACAGTTTTTCACATGGTCTAGTCCTCCCAAACTCTAAATGTGTAGATGGCATGTTTGAACACACCATAATGTTAAAAATTGTCTCCCTAGCGTGGATCGATTCCCTCAAAGTATTGGCTTTCCGTATGGAAATAAATTTTTACTACCATCAGTATGCAGGCAAAAAAAGCAAGTTTTCTGCAATTGTATCGGAGAATTTCATTTCATGAGTGTGAATGGTTGTTTTGCAAATCCTGCAAGCCCTCATTCTAAGATGAGTCAGAACCTCTAAACTTAGTCAAGTTTTAATTCTGCATATTGAGGATGGACATTTGGTATCATTGAGATCTTAAGTGAGAAAAATTATATGGTTTACTTTTGTGTTTGAATTGAATTTTGTGTCTGACTGAATTTAGGGTGTTGTTTTTTCTCTACAGGTTGGACAAAAATGTAAGTCAAGTTAAGGCTTGAGGCATTTTTATATTTCAATGCATGCAGGCTTAAATCTCTGTAGGCAAAAATATCATTGAATCACAGAGCTGGAAGGTTCTCAATGACCAAAAAATGCCAACCAATTCAGATCCTTTTCTTAAGGCATAATTCTTTGAGCCACACAAGTACCAGTATTCTGTGCAAATCTGTGCACATAATCGGCACCGCAGTGTACTACTGGCAGAGGCTACGCAAACACACACATACACACATTGTGCTAATATTCCTACAGATCAAATAGCTCCAGGTGGCCAAGTCAAGAATGCAAGTCACACGATCAAACCGAGAATCCCTCCTTTTATTTCACAGAACCTAAGTTTAGATGGGAACTTTTTTTCTGGTTTAGCCCTTTGGGTGATATCCAGTGATAGTCATACTCAGAGTCAACCCTTTGAAAATTCTACTCTGAGTATTACTAACATATCCTATGGTGCTGAATAAGAAGCACACAAAAAAGAAAGTGCATTATTGCATGCGCGAACAAAGCATTTATAAAAGGTGCTCCGGGAAGTTATTGCGGGGTTTTTTATGATTATGTATTCTGTGTTTTTATATTATGATTTTATCTTGTGAACCATCCTGAGACCTGCAGGTATAGGGTGGCATACAAATTTGATAAATAATAATCATACACCACCTTGTGTCAGGAAGATAGGGGGCCTGCCCTAGTATTTATGATGCCCTAGCCATCATGAACTGAACTCAGGACATTGGGTGGCAGGCATAGGTAGGGTGTGGTGAATGAATGTGCCCAGTTCCTGAGGAAACAGATGTATTTATGCTCAGAGTTAAAACTAAGACTATGAGCAAGGCTTGGTGTGAATACTTATTTGTCCCACAGAATGAGATATGGCAGGCAGGATAAGGAGTTTTTTCCCTAATTTTAGAATGTCCTCCTTAGAGAGGCTCACCTCTCAAGAAGGTCTGAAGCCTCTTGGTGCCTGGCAAAGACCTGCTTCAAGATCATTTTAAGATACTTAATGTGTTAAGGTCTACTGTGTTGGTGTATGCTTCTGCGGCTGCTGGTTTTATTTAGTTAGTTTTGCACTGTGGTTGCTTTGGTTTATTTAATTTCTTGTCTGCTTTTAGAGTGTTTAAACTTTTATTACAAGTTGTGAATTGGGCGATATGCAAATGGCACAAATAAAATAAATATAAAGAATGTATATAACATTGCACAGGCACCTGTCCGTCTAACCTTGATGCTTATGAAGGCTATTGTCCCACCAAGAGGGGTATAAAAGTTAAGGTACTTCCACTGTGGACAGGAAGTTAAAATTAGTTTCTTGTGTAATTTGATGTTTAATAGAGAAGTCTGAAAATAGGACATTTTTATCTATTCAGCCATGCACAGAGCAACCGTAAGATGGAATGAAAAGCTGTTTTTGCGAATGCTATTGGTCAGGCCTCATTCATTCATTAGAGTATTAGTGTTTTAAAGTACTGTCATAAGAGCTATATGAATGAAATTTGGCAAAGGGTGTGCTTCTGTTTCAATATTTGCCCGTGTGTCATTATTAGTACATTTTTAAAAGTTCCTATCTGTTTCTGAGTTGCTTTGATCTTTAATTTGGCTCCTGAGCCCCTGTGTGCTAGATGAAGCTCCGTGTTCCCTATAATGGGGAATCTAAATGTGGCTATAACTTTTTCATTTTTTGGCCAAAGTGGATAAAATTTGTAAGCATGGGAGCCCCTCTAGAGTCGATTAAGGAGACAAATAGCTCCAGGGTTTGGTTTCTTTTGCGAGGGAAATTAAAAAAAAAGATTCACTTTCCTTCATAATTTCTTACGGGGAGTAACTGGGAATTGTCTCTTGCTCTTCCTTATAACAAAATAATTAAGTGTTGGCGTAGTGGTGTGTATTCTTGCGTGCACATCTTTCTAATGCTCTGCAGTTTCACACAGGGTTTTGGTACCCTCTGGCAGACCTTACAGATTTACTCTATGTCGTCTGATAGGCCACAAGTCTTCAATAGGCCTTACAATTCTCAACAGCCATGTGTTCCACACCCGATTGAAGCTGAGCAGTGTAGGATTTCTTTTTTCTTTTTTAATCAATTTTTCGATACAAACATCAACCGCAAAAGACACATACAACAAAAACCATAACAGTAATAACACAATTTGAAAATTCAGATTTGGATACACTGATATACCTATGACTATAGTGTAAGGTAAAGATAAAGAGACCCCTGATCATTAGGTCCAATCGTGGACGACTCTGGGGTTGCGGCGCTCATCACGCTTTACTGGCCGAGGGAGCCGGTGTACAGCTTCCGGGTCATGGGGCCAGCATGAATAAGCTGCTTCTGGCGAACCAGAGCAGTGCACAGAAACACCGTTTACCTTCCCGCCAGAGTGGTTCCTATTTATCTACTTGCACTTTTACATGCTTTCGAACTGCTAGGTTGGCGGGAGCAGGGACCGAGCAACGGGAGCTCACCCCGTCGCGGGGATTCAAACCGCCAACCTTCCGATTGGCAAGCCCTAGGCTCTGTGGTTTAGACCACAGCGCCACCCACGTGTAGGATTTCTTAAAAAAGCAAAAGTCTTAAATGATGCTTTTAACATTCTAAAAATAAATAAAAAATCCACTGCCCTGCAAGAAAGAAAGAAAGAAAGAAAGAAAGAAAGAAAGAAAGAAAGAAAGAAAGGGCTGTTGCAGTGTAATGCAGTATAAGAAAGGGCTGTTGCAGAATGTTTCAGTGCTTTGCTGGCAACATTTTGGGCAGCCTCACTTTTTGCAAAGCCCATCACCCTCAAGAAACATAGAGATATATATTTAAAATACAGCTATTTTCAGAAAGATATAGTGAGGGATTAGGGTTAGGGGCCCTGATTAGACTTAGGGTGGTTTATTGATATCGTGCTTTGATTAAGGGAAGAAGGAGAGATCTTGCCTCATTATTTGGCCTGCACACAGAGCTTATGTGCATTTCTATTATTTATATCTCTTACTCTAAGTTTAGGACATTAATTCCAACTCATAATAGTGTCCTGTGTTTGAACCGCAAATGCCATGAGTGTGCTTTCCTCTCCTCTACCACATCCTTTGGCTGCGTGAAGAGGTTCTTGGTGTCATTCAGGAATGTTAACTCTGGAAATGGGACATTACACATGCAGCAGAATAAGAGGAGACTGGCATTCCCCATTTCACATATTTTAATGCAGGGATGGCACCCTGTAGTCTGCAGGTATTAATGGGCTCCAACTCCTATCAGCCCCAGTCAATATGGCCAGTGGTCAAGGGCAATGTGAGTTGTCATCAAGCAACATCTGGAAGGTTGTAGATCCTTGCTGCTGTTTTTAATGGTTTATTATAAGTGACAGGAAGGAACATGCCTATGTTGGAACTTCTGTGAATTTTGCAATGCAGTTCTCCAGCCAAGCAATATGTACAGAAAATGCATATACCAGGGTCAAGTGTGCAAAAAATGTTAGTGAAAATGCTATACAGAAATGCTCTGTCCCACCGTCCCACCCCCTTAGCAGTTTATAATAACTGACAGCAAGGAACCTATATATTCTGGCAACTTTTGCACATATATGCTATAGTGAATGTTCAAAATTGCATTATTCACAAAGGAATGTTAGTGATCTCTGGTGAATGTTCTATGTGCCCCAAATTATATACTTCCGAAACCTTTGTGGCATACCTGTTACAGTTATGTAAAGGCGACTATCAGTATTTACTGGTTCATATCTGCATTTTCAGACATTTGTGGTCCTTCAAGAATTATAGGCTGCATTTTGAACAATCACTGGCCCAGTTTGAATTTCACAGTAAACCATAGATAAAACTCTGTTGTTTACCCAGACCTATTTGGACTTTGGAGAGTGCTGAGGGCAAACCTTGTGGTTTGTCTAGAAAGAAACAAATCATGAGCCTAGGTCTGGATGTCATAACAAGCCAGACTGGCTGGCTTCCTTGAAGCATGGTGGCAACAGTGGGAGTAGGAAGCAGCACAGTGAGGATTTTTCAGCAGTGTGCCCCAGCATACTCCATGTTCACAGTAAACCATGGTTTGTTTCTAACTATGATTTAATGTGATGCGCAAACCAGGCCCCTGTAACTTTATGTACTGAAACCACTGCAAAATTCAGGTGAGCATTCCAACAAAAGTTGTTAGCAGATTTTATTCACCCTGCAAATACCTTGTTTTTTACGGTCTAGCAGGACACAATGTTGGCACAGATTTGACAGTGACTTTGGGTCATCAAGTTTTAAAACTTGGGTCATGCTGTTGTTGTTTCTAGTTAGATAGATCTAAATGTGATATTTGAAGTTATTTTGATCCTGACTTACACCACTGGCATGCATGTGTGGAAGATAGAAACACAGTTTTAAAGCAGCTTGTATCCAGCTTTTGAATCTACGGGCAGCTGAACAGGAAGGTGGATTTGCAATCGCAGTTTAGCATCCTTTCCACCCAAAGTGAATTTTCAGCTCTTCGCCCACCCACTCCCCTCCTTTTACAACTATTATTATTATTTATTACACTTGATAATTGTGCCACTGTTTTTCTTCCCCCGTCCTTCTCTAGCAGCAACTCTTGTTTGCTGCAACAATTCTGGCTTGCTCTTGAGGAGCAGGAAAAATACACAGGAAGTTCTGTGTAGGGAAAAGGGAGCATAGGAGGGATAGCAGAAGGCGCAATTGTCCTCTGGGACAAGTTTTGCCTTCCTGAGGATATTCAGGAAGGAAATGGGAAGAGAGAACTGTGTTTGTGTGTGAATGTATATCTGTGTATGTAAGTATTCTCTCTGTCCATCTGTCTGTCTGCTTAGCTGGAAGCCTACTTCTGACCCGTCCTCAATCCCTCTCCCAAACACTTCTTACTCTATGTTCCCAGTCCTCAAACACGTTTAAGATCTAGTGGCTGGTGATGATGATTGTTTAAAAGGCCCTATGGATGCACCAGCACATAGAGCACATATCCGTTTTCAAGAAGAGCAGGCTTCCCTGACAAGGATGCTTGCCTTGTGTACAAGATAGCTGTGCTGCTCAGAGGCAGAGAGGTGGTTGGCGGGCAGGTGATGCAGACAGGCAAGATTATGCATCGTATTACTGAGCTCGTATCTAAGACTCGTCTCAAGTTCTCGTTGGAGGGAGGATGTGGTGACGTGTTTGGCCGGGAAGAGCTGAAGTTAGAGAAGATTCCCAAAGTATTTGAGAAGCTGCCTGAGCGAGTTTACTTGCCCACCCTCTATTTCCAAGAAAAGTCTTGCTTTGCTAGTTGCTTCCCCCCGAAAAAGAAAGTATCAGGTGTGTGCATACACATCATTCAGGGCCTAAGAATAATGTTGCTTCCTACGAAGCCTTGCAGAGAACAACTTTTAATATCCTTTCCCTTGCATAGTAGGTAATTGAAGGAACAAGCACCAATTTGCTGGAACAATTGTAAACACACCTTGATACAAATGGCATCATCGCCTTCTTCCTGATTAGAAAACTTTGCTATTAATAGACACCAAGTCCATTTCAGGTGTAATTGGGAAGAAGCTGAATGCACTCATGGGAAGAAACCTTGTTTTGTTTTGTGTGGGGTTTTTTTTTCCTGTTCGCTTTTTATTCTTATCCCTCTTTTTTCAGTTTTATAGCTGGAGACATGATTTATTGCAGCCATCCATCTTTGGGGCTCATCCATCACATCCTGGTTGCTAGGCAATCATGGCAGCAGCTGTTTGCTTTGAATCAGACAGAAAAGTTGTCAATCATCAAAGGCAGGTGAATAGCATTAGAAACACGCTATTGTCAGACGGAATAATTAATCAAAGAGAGAAAAGATAATTAAAAAGATATGACCCTTGCAAGTACTTGCTCTGGGTTGCCTGGAAAAAAAAACACAGACAGAAAGAAATAAAAGAATGAGAAAAACTGCCTGGTCTTTTCTCGACACTTAAGCAGCTGAGGGCTGATAAAATATGCACTCTGCAGCGCATAGTTTTTAATTAATTGAAAAAGGTTCAACATTCAAAGACGATGCTGGAGAAAAGTCTGATTATGAGCAGAAGTAATATTTATTGTTTGCCTGAAAGGCTTGACATGGACTTCTAACTTTCTGTCACCCATCTCCCCTCCGCTTGCACTCAGCTGCTTTCAGCTCTACTATCTCCACCCGCAGCAAGTGGAACATGCGGGTGAGTCAGACCCAGAAGGGGGTCTCCTGAAGCTTTCATGAAACTCCAGAGTTCTGGCTCGGCTTTTCAATGTGGTCCCCCCGACCCCCCCGACCTTCTCCTGCTAGCAGCTATCTGGGTTAGCTCTTGCTATCGGAAAGGTAAGCAAGGCATGTAGAGTCTACTAGAGGAGAGAGAGAAAAAGAGAGAGTTTTGCTTAAGATGAAACTCTGCTGAAGTCTCACTTGTGAACTCAGCGCAAGCAGCCTTCATTTTATATATTTACTTTATAAAATCCACACACCACTTGATTGTAAAAGAAAGCCAACCAGCAACCTCAAAAGGAGGTTTACAAAAAAAGAGAAAACAAGAAAGAGAAAAAAAACATGAGAAAAGTTTAAAACATACAAAAAGTTAAAATTCTAAAACAGGTTAAAAGCCGTGCCAACTTTCTAAGCATCTGAGGACCAAGTTCTTAGAAATGCAAAACGGGTGTTATGTGGCATCTGTAGTAGTGCCAATTTTGCTGAAAAAAAGTGGTCAGGTGGGCACATGTGGGTAAGGAGATCTTGAAGGTAAACTGCTCCCAAATTGTTAAGGGCTTTAGATACTAATAGTAACACATTGAATTTGGCCCAGTAGCTCTCTGAGCACAGGTGTTACATGCTGACAAGGCCTCAGTAACTGCAGTTTCTGGATCAAATGTGAAAGAAGCCATTAACTGCTTTTCGTGTAACACTAACCCATGGTTTAATGACTAAAACTATTTAAACCATGGTTTAACATGATGTGTGAACCCAGCAGTTTAACTATGATTTGATAGCAAAAATAAGCCATGGTTTTGTTATAGTGCTACTGACCTTAACTATGGTTTAGCATTACGTGCAGACATAGGCACTGCCACTTGGCCCATTCACCTGCAAAATGATAGTGGCCTACTCTACAATGTTACATTTTTGTTTATTTATTTTAAGAGTTGACCCCATCGTTTTAATAACATTTCCAAGGTGGCTGGCAACAACAGTTCCTAGAAGCAGTTTTTTCAGGAACCAACTTAAAACCAGTTTAAGAAACCAAAAGGCGGCTATCACACCGGTATGAAAATATATGGCATTTAGATGAAAAAACAAATTATGTGCTGCCAAGGGCTTGGGGGATCCTGAAATATTCTATGCTGTTTGGTGGGATTTTATCGTATATACAAAAAATGCAGACACACAGGACTCCCTCTCCACAGGACAACATAAAATTTGGCTTTCGTAATGGTCTTAAGTATCTCACCTACCCAACTGAAGTCTTTCCCATATATATTTAACTGCCTTTTTAAAGAATTTGCATTTATTATTATTATTTTGAATTATTTCAATAAAAATTAAAGAAATTAAAAAAAAGGAAAACGAAAAAGAAAAAAAAAACCCACCATGAGGCCTGTGGAAAAACAAAATCTTCATATTCTTTCACCTAGAAATTGCTTACCAAGTTTGGTACTAGAGGGTAAACTTTGATAGCTGAGAGTCTACTACCAAAAAATTTCTGCATTTAGTAGCCACTGACTTCAGGAGGCATGAATGTGCTTCAACGTATGGGTGTGGGAGAGCCGCCATTTCGAATTCCCACAATGCTCTTGATGTAACGTCACCTCTCAGAGGTGCTGGAATTAGGGAAGGATTTGTCTATAAGTTACGGGATGGGATTTCATGGCCTTTGGGGACCTTCTGGACCTGTGAATGTATGAGTGATGCGTAATCACTGTCTCCTTTTCATTCTCCCTGTCTCCCTCATCTCTACCCCTCTTCCTGTCAATTTTTGCCACTCAACTTTTCTACTAGAGCACATCTGCAGCAGGACTGTCTTAGTAAAATCTTAGGAAACAGACACAGTTGAATAGTGATAGAATTGCATTATATAATCTTTTTTTAAAAAGAATTTTGATTGACAAATACCACCTAGATTCATATGTTTTACTCTGATCAGTAATTTTTAATGTGTTTTGTGTAACTTTTTATCTACTGGTCTATGACCGTTAAATAAAGAATGAATGAATGAATACCATCTTTCCTTCCTTCCTTCTTTCTTTCTTTCTTTCTTTCTTTCTTTCTTTCTTTCTTTCTTTCTTTGTTTCTGAAAATGATGACCTTTCATTCAAATGCCTACAAATATTGTGGTTGGATAAGAGAGGCATTCTGCCTTTCTCCTAAAATGAGGGAATCCCAGCGTGATGCTTTTTTAAAAAAATCTAAAAACAAAGCCTGCTTTTTGTTCTGTAACTGCCGTTTTAACTCAGGTGCAACTTTATGCACATTTAATTAATCAGCTAGTCAATTTGGGCAATTAATAAATTGCAATTTCTTAATTGGGTGACAGCACTAAATTTTAGGAGTTGAAGAACTGTGAGTGCTATTACTGTTTTCCAAACATCATGTTGGAATGATTTAATAGAAATTGCAAGTTATCTCTTGTTGTTGTGAGTTAGTCCCAGTGATATATATATATCCCTTGCAAACTGTGTTTAAAGTAAAAAACAACAACAGGTAAGCAATCACTGTGTGTCATCAGAAAGTGTTTGACTGATAATCATCTGCCCAGAATGGCACGTGAATTGTACCTAGAACAAGAGATGGGAACTCCTTCTCTGATATCCCTTCCAACAGTATAATTTATTTACTATATTAATACAAGTGTGTGTGTGTGTGTGTGTGTGAGAGAGAGAGAGAGAGAGAGAGAGAGAGGGAGGGAGGGAGGGAGAGAGAGAGAGAGAGAGAGAGAGAGAGAGAGAGAGAGAGAGAGGAGATATTTGCTTTGCTATCTGTGTTGATCAAGTTACAGGTAGGTAGCCGTGTTGGTCTGCCGTAGTCGAAACAAAATAAACAAATTCCTTCCAGTAGCACCTTAGAGACCAACTAAGTTTGTTATTGGTATGAGCTTTCGTGTGCATGCACACTTCTTTAGATACTGACCATCATTCAAGGCACACTGGTTGAAAACCACTATTGAGACCCTCAAGATGTAAGGATGACTACTAACTTGGGTGGTTTTAAAGAGCATTAGATTCATGGAGGATAAGTCTATCAGTGGCAACTAGCCACGAGGCCATGTTCTATCTCTGCTGTTGGCAGGGGCAGCTCATCCCATTTCACCACCTTAGGCAAAATGGGAATTGCTGCCTCCTGAACCTCTGCTGCCAGGGCACTCCTCAAAGTGTTGTCGCTCACCTTCTCTGCCTGGGAGGGGCGGGGTAGGCAGTGCCATACACCGGAACACCTCCCACTCACTGCCACCGGCCGAAGATGTGGGACGGGTGGAGTACCACATCTTGCACTTCTGCCACCCGAGGCAAGCACTTCACCCTTCCTCATGGGTGGGCTGGCTCTGGTTGTTGGAGGCAGGATGCCTCAGTGTACCAGTGGCTGTGACTCACAAGTGGGGAGAGCACCTTAACACTCATGTTCTGCCCATAGGCTTCTCGATGGGACAGCTGGCTGGCCACTGTGAGAACGGGATGCTGAATTAAATGGGTCCAGCAGTGTTCCTCTTATGTTGATATGTTGAAATAGCTTTCTCAAGTAGTTCATTATCTCTTAATCAGAGTGATTAAATTAGAAGACTTCTCCCCACCCTTGACTTTGGGTTGGGTCACCCACATGATGTTGGCAACTCACTCACTCACTCTATCTATCATCTATCTATCTATCTATCTATCTATCTATCTATCTATCATCTATCTATCTATCTATCTATCTATCATCTATCTATCTATCTATCCTATCATCTATCCTATCATCTATCTATCTATCTATCTATCTATCTATCTATCTATCTATCTATCTATCTATCTATCTATCTGGTTCCCTTAAGCAGATGTGCTAAATCCAGGTCAATGAATGTATGGAGTTCAGGAACCTTCACATGTTCAGATGTATTTTGATGTATTTTAATGTTTGTTGAAAGCCGCCCAGAGTGGCTGGGGGGACCCGGCCAGATGGGCGGGGTACAAATAATAAATTATTACTATTATTATTATTATTATTATTATTATTATTATTATTATTACATAGGCTTTGCAGACAAGGCATGATGAATGCCTGAAGGCTAGGGATGGAACCTGCTTCCGTGACAAGTTATAGCAAATAAGAGTACCCAATGCAGTTCATTCTCTGCAGGGCTGAGCCTTGGGGATATAGGAGCATAGGAAATTACCTTATATGGGGTAAGACTGTAGGTCCATCTAGCTCAACATTGTCTACACGGACTGGCTGAGGCTCTCTGGGGTCTCCCCCAGCTGTATCTAGAGATGACAGGGATTGAACCTGGGGTATTCTGCATCCAGAGATTGTGCTCTGCCACTGAACCACGGCCCTCCTTGAAGTGAAACTCATTCAGCAAATGTCATTAACTCTTTAACCCTTGGGCAGTTGTCTCCAGTAAAGAAGCCTTTTCACAAGCAGCTCTTAGCACATAGGCTTCCACACAATTGTGACATCCATTCACACCAGTGTCCCAAATCATGCGGAAGCTTACACAAAAACGCTTCTTCGCTGCTGATAAGGCTCCATTGGCACTATCCATGTAAGCCACTATCACACCACTTTAAACAGTCATGGCTTCCCCCAAAGAATCCTGGTAACTGTTGTCTGTTAAGGCTGCTGAGAGTTTTTAGGAGATCCTCATTCCCCTCCCAGAGCTGCAATTACCGAAGTTCCCTGGGAAGAGGAACATTTTTGCTTGGACAAGTCTACCAGGTGTTTCGATTGAGTTGAGATTCCTGCATTGCAAGGGGTTGGACTGGATGACCCTCAGGATCCCTTCTTTCTACAATTCTGTGGTGTGAATTTTAAGCTGGTTTTAGTCTATCGTTATTTTTATTTATTTATTTACAGTGATGTGGTATATACCGTATTTTCCGTGTATAAGACGCCCCCATGTATAAGACACCCTCTATTTTTTTGAGCCCAAAATTAAGAAATAATTAATTGCAACATTCTGTGTATAAGACGACCCCCAATTTCAAACTTTAAAAAATTGGGGGAAAATATAGTCTTATACACAGAAAAATACAGTACGTTTTCTGAAATAAACACTAAAATGTATCGAGAAAGCATGGACCTTACTTCCCCCCTCTTTGCACCTTAAGCATTCAAGAGAAGAGAAGGCATGTGGCTGAATTAAAAGTGCACCACTTGCTTTGGGGGTTGTCTTCCTCTGAACCTGCTCGCCAAGAGGCATGAGTTAGTTGTGGGGATGCCAGGAGGAGGAAATGGAAGCAACACTGCCTATGTCCCTCCACATTGGCGATGCCAGGTTTCCTTCGCTCAGGACTGCTTGCTTCTGTTATGAATAGCCAAAGCCATTCACTGTGTGTGCCAGTGTACGGGGCTATAGAATCTAGGGGTCACCTGGATTGTAGGATGTTGCAGCCTAGGCAGGAGCAAGGGTAGGAACTGAGGACAAACCATTTAACTCTCTCAGTATTGTCTATTCTGGGACCAGGGACTACCTATGAGATAGCCTTACCCTGTGTATGTCCACTTGACTGCTTCAACTGGCAGAACCGGCACTGTGTAACGTAATAACCATTATGCATTTGTAAGAACTCAGTTTTTTAGTGTGGCAGCACCTACATTTGGGATCTCTTTCCCTATTCACATCAATCCAGAGCCTTCACTATACTCTTTTCAGCACCTGCTGAAAACATTTTTGTTTGGACAAGCCTACCCAGATACCTAGGATGCGGATGTGTTTTTCGTTTATTTATTTTTTGTTTAGTGTTTTAATTGTTTTTACAAATTGTTTTGTTCTTTTTTGTAAACCGCATTGAGGTTTCGACAATCAGGCAGTATATCAATTTTGTGGAAAACAAATCTTCCGCCTGGCAGCAGTTATCCAGGGTCTCAGGAAGAGCCAGGTCTCTCCTAATCACCTACTATCTGTTTCTATTTAACTGGAGTTGTGAGGGGATTGAATCTGGGACCTCCTGCTTACAAAACAGTGGCTGTTCCATGGAGTTGTGCTCCCTCTCAAAAGGATTTGCCTGCGTAAACCAAGGTTGGATGGATATGTCTGTTTTCGCTCCACATCAGTTTCACATCTGTTCATTCATAAGTCAATTCCATCCTGTTTCTGTATAATTTGCTTTCAGAAATCTGTACCTGGATCATATTTAAATAGGATTTTATCGCAAAAATATGAATTCAAGTGCTTTTTTTTATCTCAATGTATTCATTTCTAAATGAGTTTCATCCTAAAACACATATGTTAATGCATTTGGGGATAGTTCCTCCCTTGAGTTGGGCAGCGTATCACAAAATTCTCAGAAGTGAGAAATCCAAAAGATAGTTGCATTCCGTTCTGCTTATTGGTCTGAGTGGTGGGAACTGGGGATGTTGGCATCAAAATGTCCAGAAATCAAATTCCTCTAACATATACATGTGATGCAAATTAAGGATTAATTGTTTCCATGTTTGTGTTTTGAATATGTAGAATTGTTAAGGGTCCTAATCCTGAAAACAGTCCTAACTTCACTTAAATTCTAATGCTTAGCCCTCAGCTCAGTTCAGAATTAGCTCAAGGTTTATGAGCTTTCTCAGTGAGTGCTGACTTTAAAGAACCAACACACACACACACACACACACACACACACACACACACTTGTTTTTTGTTTTTTGTTTTTTAAATTCCCCACATGGCATGGAATACTGGTTTCTGCACATTGATGGTGCCTGATATGGGTACCGTACTGTATTGCGTTGGGGCAGTTGGGTCTCCAACCCCAGCAGAAAATTGCCTGGAGATTCAGCCATTATCTCATTCTGAAACAAACAAAGTTAGGAACAAGAAAAGATTTTTTTTTAATAATTTTTTTGGGGGGAAAAAGAAAAGATTTTAGGCGTACATGAAGGACAAGAACTGGAAGTTTTTTTAATAATAATAATAATAATAATAATTATTATTATTATATAGAAAGATTTTCGGAGAATTGATGCGATGAGGAGGGGTGAAGACTCACAAAAAGGTTTGCTTGGTCAGGGACAGAGCTAACATAGTTAAGAGAGTGACAGTCTAGGCTTAACATTAAAGGAATTACTGCATGCATCTGCAAAGCAGCTGGCTTTTCAATTCACATAAACTCACAAAAATAGACTTGGAGGTTTCACTAAGAGTATGGAGTTTGAGTTAGGGGGATTTTGTGCATGCATTTACAAAGCAGGTGGCTTTCCCTTCCGGTGAAGGACTCATCACATATGAGCAGAGGCTCTTCTCTGTTTTCAGAACTTTTGGGGAAAATGGTGCTTAATTTTTCATGTTGGCCAAGCATGGAGAATTCTTAAACCAAAACAGGTAATTATGAACTTTGATGGCATCACTACGTAGCTTATGTGAATCTGTCAATCTGGTTTCTCCCAGTTTCTGTTTTTTCCCCCAGTTTTAATTTCAGTTCTCCACATGTCCACATCAATTTGAAAACTTTTAAGCGCTCATGAAAATTCATCAGGATTTTAGTGCAAATTTCTTATGGACACATTTTGTGATGCAATTGTGCCTAATATATCCAACTTTGCAAGACATTTCCCCCTGATATTAAGCATTTGTGTATATCGTTTTCACTAAGGTATGCATTCTTTTACATATTTTATCTTAGTATGTGCATTTTTTGTACACTTGGCTGGAGAACTGCGCTGCAAAATTCAGAGAACTGTGTTTCTTTTGAAGCATGGCTGTGTTTTCATTCACATGTTGTTTCAGAAGGTGCAAATGTGGTGCGTTTGTCTTGAAATACAAACCACATTGCATCCACACTATGTCTTGCAGCCCTTGCCCAGCCAGTCCACAAAGTCAGCCCCGTGGCTTACCTTCTGAAACTCTCTCAACACCAAATGAGAGGCCAGTCTAGTTCCCTGAAATCATGTTGCCTTTTTCCAGTCAAGAGCCCAATGTTGCAACTAAAATCTTCAGGAAAGTTTTCTCTGGAAAACCTCTGGCCAATGGTAGCCATAACTAGAATTCCTCTAGTTTGTGGGGCCCTATCAACACATTACTTTGAAAGGATATGGTTATTGTTCCTCCTTAAAGTTACCACAGAAGCAAGTCTTCTTGCCCTGAGTACCTAAGAACATCAGAGGAGCCTACTGGATCAGACCAGTGACCCATCTTGTCCATCCAATTCTCACTGTGGTTTCTCTACCCTCAACACATGTATTTATTATTACATTTATACCCCACCTTTCCTCCAAGATGCTCCAAGATGGAGGTATAGTTCTCTCCTTTCCTATATAACACCACATAACACCAGTCCTGAGAGACCTGCATTGGCTCCCAGTATGTTTCCTAGCACAATTCAAAGTGTTGGTGCTGACCTTTAAAGCCCTAAACTGCCTCGGTCCTGTATACTTGAAGGAGATTCTCCACTCCCACCGTTTAGCGCCAAGGGCCTTCTGACGGTTCCCTCACTGCGAGAAGCCAAGTTACAGGGAACCAGGCAGAGGCCCTTCTCGGTAGTGGCGCCCACCCTGTGGAATACCCTCCCATCAGATGTCAAGGCAATAATCAACTATCTTACTTTTAAAAGATATCTGAAGGCGGCCCTGTTTAGGGAAGTTTTTAATGTTGAATGCTGTATTGTGTTTTTAATATTCGGTTGGGAGTCGCCTAGAGTGGCTGGGGAAACTCAGCCAGATGGGCGGGGTATAAATAATTATTTATTTATTTATTTAATTCTTATACCAACCCTGTTCGACAGACCAGGTTGAGAAATGTGGGCTGTCCCCAGCTCACCTGGTGGGCTTGATGACTGAGTGGGGATAGGAACCTTGATTTCCTAGATATTAGTCTGATCCACTAACCATTACACCACAGTGGCTCCTGTGTGTGTGTGTGTGTGTGTGTGTGTGTGTGTGTGTGCGCGCACATCCATTTCTATCTCTGAAATGAAGACCGCGTCTGTTGAATGAAATGCCATTCCTTCCTGACACCAGCCAAGTAATGAGTGACGTTTTCCTTAAGGAAACAATCTCAGGTTCTTTCACCACAAATAAGAACACTAAGTCCCAAAAGGACAATTTGGGATTGTGATTTATTTTAATGTTAGGCGGTGCTTAATCATAAAGACCAGATTGAGGAATTGAGTCATGCAGACTGAAGAACTTGCATGTGCTGCAAAAGACGAGGCTGTCCTCCTGCCTCCTTCACCATAGATGACTTCATGGTCCTCTCCTCCTGCTCAATGCCATTTCGAAATAAAACACAGCCCTGATCCTTGGGTTTCAGAATTACTAGCTTAACTTTTAGGTCAAATATATTTATGTTGCATTCATTAGAAACTCTTTTATTGCAGGTCCTGCATACAAATGAAGGATTTTAAAGGTCTGCTCTGAGAGAAATTTCTACATGTATTTATTAATTAAAAGAACTCTTGTATATTAGGGGCTCAGTTCATTAGCGTTGCTCCTGTCCAGATAATCCAACCTTGTTTTCTTCTTCTGCCACTTAAGCAAGCAGGAAACATGGCAGGAGGTTTGAAAGGCACGTGTGATCTCCTTCGGTCCCATGAACAGGACATGAATGCAGTAGCTGTCACCTGCAGATGATTGCCAACAAGTGCCTCTGATCTTGATGGTCATACATAACCATCATAACTAGTAGCCATGGATAGCTTTAACCTCCTCTATGGATTTATCTAATCCCCCCTAAAAGCCACCCAAGTTGTTGGCTGTCACTGCACCTTGTGGTAGTGATTTTCCATAGTTCAACCACATTTCAACTGTGTGGAAAAGTACTTCCTTTGGTCTGTCCAGAATCTTCCCACCACTATTGGAGCTGTGTGCACAGGGATTTTTCTCTATCCACTTTCTCTATACCAGGGATGTCCAACAGGTCGATTGGGATCGACTGGTTGATCCCTGGGAGGTTTTTGTAGATCACGGTAGATCGCTGGCCCCTCCATCCACTCCCGCCCCCTCCTCTAGATTCATTTATTAGATCTGAATCCCCCCCAAAACAGGATGTTCCTCCCTAAAAAAAGCTCAACAAATTTGACCTGAAACCCCCCCCCCCGGGGTAGATCACTACCATATTTTAATCGTGTGAGTAGATCGCAGTCTCTTGGAAGTTGGACGTCCCTGCTCTATACCATGCACAATTGTATACACCTCTTTCATGTTTCCCCTTACTTGTTTCCTAAACATTAAAATCCCAAATGCCGGAAGCTTTCCTCAAATGGGGAATTGCTCTAGCTCCCCTCCCACCCATAATTGCTTGCTTTTTTCCTGCCTGTTCTTTTAACGTTAACAGATCACCTATTAAATCTTTCTAGATATGTTCTCAACCAGAGTAAATTGGGAAGGGTTTTTATCTTCCGGGCAGGGGGCCTGCTTTGCAAGCAGAATGTTACAGGAACATGGGAAGCTGCTTTATACTGAGAACTGAAGCTTGGTTAAGCAAAATCTCTCTTCAGATTTCCTGCACATCTGATAAGATCCATTGGTCCAGACACTATTTTCTACACAGGCTGGCAGTGGCTCTCTGGGGTTCCCTGGAGATGCTGGGATTGAACTTGGGACCTTCTGCATTCAAGGCAGATGTTCTACCAGTGAGCTATGGCCCACCTTCATATCCTAGGTTAAATCTATGATGTCTCCATGTAGAACTGCCAAAGACCCCTATGAAAGAGTTGCTGCCAGCCAGTGTGGGCAATATTAAGTGTGATGAACCAGTTATCTAATTTGATACTTTTATTGTGTCAATAGATCTGTGTGCACGTTTGCGTGTGTTTAGTAGCTTTTTAATTATTCCCCCCCCCCCCCCATGTTTTTAGGTGTTTTTATTTTATCTGGAAGCCTCCTTGAGTCCCAGTCTGGGGGAAATGTGGGATATAACAATAATAACAACATCAGCTTCATATTTGCATTTTAGATGCCATATGCACCAGTAGTACTGGAGGAGATAATCCAGAGCAAGTTTAGGTTTCCACAAACTACTTCCCTTTTAGATCTATGTATTTGTGGATGTTATTTTTGGAAGAAGGATTTTTTCCCCCTGGAGTGAGATTTTCTTTTCCTTTCTTTCAATGACAATGGTGCGTTGGCTGTTTTTAGTTGAAATCCAAACAAGCAGAGACAGGGCATCAGTTACGAAGGCAGCCTTGAAGTTCCAAGTTGCATTTCCAGCTATACGGCACTGTGTGTTATTGTTATCATGATTGTCTTTTGGTGCTTGTATGTATGTAAATGAGATTAAAAATAAGATAAAGGCAGACATGGAAATATTAGTGACAAAACCAGGAAAAGACAAATAAGCTATTAGGAGTGATAAAACATAAAACAGGGGCTCTTTTTAATTTGACAGTGAACCAACTTGGAAAATTGTATGACTTAAGAATATTATTAACAATTCTTTTACCCCTTAAGCTTTGTTTTACCCAGGCCTTAAAAAAAATATGTATCTAAGACTTGTCAGCAATTCCACTTGGCGGATTGGCACTGGCTATTTGGTTTTCACCTACCTCTTAGCAATTGTCACAACTTTGAAAGGTTTGGCAGTTAGGCATTGGCTTAATGAGGTGCGGGCATCACCTGCCCCTCCAGGAACAAGGGTATTCTGTTAAAGGAATCCACGGGTCTGGTCTTTGTCCAAAGTCCACTTGAGGGGCTGGGGCCATGCCAGGACCCAGCGGTAACCCTGGGGTGAGCTTCAGTTGGTTGCCATTAACAGAGCTCCCTCTTTTGGTGGTTGACCCTTTCAGACTCCCTGCAAGGCGGACAGGAGTCAGCTATAGTTTGCCAATACCTAAGCCAATACCACTCACATTGCTGTAATCAAAAAAGTTGTGGCCTAAATTTGCCCATTAACATTTAAAGTAAAATACTGTGTCAATGTGTTTTATTATTCTGGGGGTAGTTCTGGGCCTTGACGCGCAAACAGGTGAAATGGAGATTCTAATAGCCACTGTGACTATGGACATGGACCCGGTCTGGATTAATGCAGAATTTAAAAGGTGTGGTCGTGTTTGGGTAGCCCAGAAGATTAGGGAAATGGATGTTTGTGCTTAAAACAGTACTGTTACAACATTTTGGTTTAAACAAATAAGCAAAAAAAAGAGAAAAAGATCTGTACCCTGTTATTCAGAACATTGAAGCTAACACATGCATTCAGAAGTTGAAAAACATAAATCACCTAGGCAGACAGATTTGTTCACACAATGTTGGACACAACCATCTATTTTCTACATAGCATTTTCTAAGTTGTGTGTGTAGTTTTCTACACAAACATTTGCTGTCTTCATTCAATATGTGGTATAAGGGGGGGGGGGGGGGAATCCCAGTTCTGTTTCTGGTGGTGAATGGTTAGTTATACATAAGAGGTTTGCGAGATGCACATCAGGAGAAAGGCTGGAAGTAATTTAATGTAGCTTACCGGATGTTATAATGTGGACACTCTTTTATGTGTCATCTCAGAAGTGAGAAATCTAGGATCACAAGTTGTCATTTTTTGAATTCCCTGGGATTTCTTTGGCATAAAAAAAGAGCATAGAATCCACTGATTACAAGACCCTGATGCAGGGTGATAGTTTTTAGAATGAACGTTAAAATTGATGGCGATGACAAATTTTGATTTAAAAAAATGAGGTGCTGGTATGCATAGAATAATAAAAGTGCATTATTGCATTCAATGGTTTAATGATGGCTAATGCTTTTTAGATAATTTATTTCAGTTTATATTTAATTTTTTTATTCCAATGATGTTATGCTTATTTGTTGTGCTGGTCGCTAACCGTAATAAAGAATCATTAAAAAAAGAATGCTAAGGGTAGCAGCAAAAAAAGAGTTGCTATAATAAATAAATAAATCAAAAACATTTGTTTCTGAATGGTGCTGGGGAAGGGGCTATGTAAAGGACCTCCTCCTTCCCTCCCCCTATTTTGGGCTCCTTCTGTCCCCATCAGTGGATCAGGAATCCTCCTCCTCTAAGTTTATTGAAGTTTTCACAGTACAAAAAAGGAGGAAACTAATCTACAGGAAATAAAGAAAATAAACTAAAGAAAGGAGGAACAGAAAAAGAAACGACAAGATCCTCCCTCATAACCATATCTTACCTCTCATCCCCTTCAGAGGAAGGTGTGCCCTCCCAGCTCTATTCTCTCAGCCTCCCACCCTGTGAGATCTCCCCTGCCTTTCTTCTGAGCAAAAAAGAGGACACATTTGCCGATTTCTACTTTTAACTATAGTTCACTATGATGACTCTACCCATGAAAAAGAGGACGTGTCCTAGAAAAAGAGGACATATCTGGTCCCGTCATCCTTGAAAATTATTTAGCTTTTCTTTAAGAGTGCTTAAAAGCTCCCAGGGTTTGTGTAAGGAGAGCTGGCCAACCAGCAGGCTACTGCTGGCCTATGGCCTCCTCCCTCAATTTCCCGTGGGCCCCCAGTTTTGATATATGTGTGTCTGGGGGTATGTGGACAACTGCCTTAAGAGAAGGCAATCTACCATTTGCCTGGGGAAGGGCCATAGCCCAATGGCAGATTGTCTGCTTTGCATGCAGAAGGTCCCAGGTTCCATCCCCAATGGAATCTCCAGGTAGGACTCAGAATGAGAGTCCCAGGTCCTATATTAGTAAAGAAAAAGCACTTTATATGAGTTATAACAATGTGACACCAGATGGCACTGTAGAGTCCCGTCTTTCACCAACGGGATTTCCCTTTATGAAGTTTACAACGCGTTTAACTGAATCACTTTTTTGATGTGTCTAGATCCAGCCCCAGTCTGAAACCCTGGAGAGCTGCTGCCAGCCAGTGTAGACTGGGCTGAGTTAGATGGGTCATTAGGCTGACTTCCAAGGATCTCTAGCAGGGGAGAACTCCTCTTACTACTATGAAAACACGTTGTCTTTTAATGAAAAATGCCTAGTGAACTTTTAGGCAGTTAATTTTTTTTTTAAAAAAGTTCTCAACAACGCAGGTAAAAAGTTCACTCAGTTCAGCATCTTCTATGACAAACATTTCTGAACTTCCAGAATCTCTTTTTCTGAGCCTTGGCCTAGCCAACCACCTTCTGCCTGGGGCTTCATGAAATTCTAACACAAGGCTGTTTTATTCAGCAGAAAAGCCTTTGATGTTCAGGGTGCCCATCTTTCTGTCTCTCTCCTTGCCTCAGTTTCTCATCTGGCAGTTGGTGTTAATTAGCTCATTTCACAGGGTTACTTTGAGGACTGCTGTTTAAATGCAAAATCTTGAAAGCCGAAAACTGACACGTAGGTGGTAATTATTAAGGGCAGGATTTATGCGTTATGTTTTAAAGTGTTGCCTGCTTCCCTATATTTATATCTACCCTTTAATATCACGCGAAAGGAGCTCTCTCACCTCCTGTTGTTTAGAATCAATCAGGAACTACTTAGAGGTGAGCAGCCTTCAGCTCAAGCAGGGGTGGATGCTGCCTGTTGTCTTAAAAGTGTTTAAAAGCCAAAGGATTATTAATGCAGACAATTGGAGAGAGAGGGAGAGAAAAATTTCAAACAGCAAAATAAAACCAAAGTTTGTTTATTAAAGAAGAAACAGCCCATCATGGGCTTGGAGAAGAGAAGACGGAGAGGTGATATGATAACCTAGTCAGATGGGTGGACTAAAAATAAATTAATACTACTACTACTACTACTACTACTACTACTACTAATAATAATAATAATATAGGTAAAGGGACCCCTGACCATTAGGTCCAGTCGTGTCCGACTCTGGGGTTGCGGCGCTCATCTCGCATTATTGGCCGAGAGCCGGCGTACAGCTTCCGGGTCATGTGGCCAGCATGACAAAGCCGCTTCTGGTGAACCAGAGCAGCGCACGGAAACGCCGTTTACCTTCCCGCCGGAGCGGTTCCTATTTATCTACTTGCTCTTTGACGTGCTTTCGAACTGCTAGGTAGGCAGGAGCAGGGACCAAGCAACGGGAGCTCACCCCGTCGCAGGGATTCGAACCGCTGACCTTCTGATCAGAAAGCCCTAGGCTCTGTGGTTTAACCCACAGCGCCACCTGGGTCCCTAATAATATAGCTATCTTCAAATGAAGGGCTATCACATGGAAGATGGAGCAAACTTGCTTTTGGCTGCTCCAGAGAGGAGAACTTGATTCAATGGACTCAAACTACATGAAAGGAGATTCTAACTAAACATTAGGAAGAACCTTTTGATGGTAGGAACTGTTTGACCGAGGAATGGACTCCCTCGGAAGGCGGTGGGCTCTCTCTTACTGGAGGTTTTCCAAAAGAGGTTGAATGGCTGTCTCTCAGGGATTCTTTGGCTGTGATTCCTGCACTAGATGACCCCTGGGGATCCTTTCAATTCTATGATTTCATGTAGAAATGGAAGAAGACTTTGGGGTGGTGCACAAATGCATGGACATTACAACTCTGGCCAGGTGGTCAAACAAAACAGAAATCACTTGTTTTGTTATATTTGGAACAACAATTGGTGCTCCAAGTCCGCTGACCACAAATACAATGACATTTAACATAGTGCAACAAAACAGCCTTCAAATAGGAAGCAAAATACACAAACATAACACCAAGGCTGGCATAGCATCACCTGGTTCTGTGTGCGGGGCTGCCTTTGTGTTTGGTTCAGAAGCTCCAGCTGGAACAAAATGCAGTGGCCAGATTGCTGATGGGAGCTTCTGGTTGAGAACATACAACACCACTGTTAAAGCATCTGCCTTGGCTTCCCACTTACTACTTAATCAGGTTCAAGTTCCTTCTATTATTTTTTATAAAGACCTGAACAATTTAGGTCCAGGGTACCCCAGCGATTGCCTGAACCCTTATATCACAGTGTGGGCCTGAAAGGGCCTTTCCATAGATGACTGTAGCAGGTTGTCTGACCAAGAGCTGCTATAAGCACTTGGAGGCTTCTTATCATCACAGGGCAACTCATTCTCAGGCTCCTGGACAGACCAAATCATGATGATTGGCAGATGAGTGGGTGAAAGGTCTTCCTTATAGGGAAGGGGCTAGTGTGCAGTGCCATTGGGCAATATAATATGTCGGGGGGGGGGACAAATGGTGCGCTAGAGGGTTCTGTCCTGAGCCCAGTGTTGTTCAGCATCTTTATAAATGACTTGGATGAAGGAATTTATGGGATACTCATCACATCTGCAGATGACACCAAACTGGGAAGGGCAGCTAGACAGAACTGGGATTCAAGATGACCTTAACAGATTGGAGGACTACTTTGGATGGTGGTGGATTCTCCATTGGAAGTTTGTAAACAGAGGTTGGATGGCCATTTGTCATGGATTCTTTAGCTGCGACTCCTGTATTGCAGGAGATTCAGGTAGGTAGCCGTGTTGGTCTGACGCAGTAGAAATATATATATCTAAATAAATAGTCTAGTAGCACTTTAGAGACCAACTAAGTTTGTTCTTGATATGAGCTTTCGTGTGCATGCCCACTTCTTCAGATGTGATCTGAAGAAGTGGGCATGCACACGAAAGCTCATACCAAGAACAAACTTAGTTGGTCTCTAAAGTGCTACTAGACATTTTTTTAAAATATATATATTTGTATTGCAGGAGGTTTGATTAGATGACCCTGACTGTCCTGTCTAACTTTACAGGTCTATAATTTACAGGTCTACAGTTCTATTATTCTGTGAACGTCTTGAGTTGTGGTGTTAGTTGTCGTGGTCCTGTGCTGCCAGCCATGGCAGAACTCAGTGGAGGGAGAAGCCCACCAACCAAGTCTTGGGGGGGGGTACTTGCCTGGTGGCAGAGTCCGTATGTAAGGTTCAGTCCAGTTCTAAGGTCCAGACAGGACCGGTGCCAGGGATTGTGGTGCCCTAGGCGAGGGGGCGGGCCACGTGACATCATTGCGCATGACATATGGTGCCCCGCCCCCAACCTGGCCCGGTGCCCGGCACCCGGCGCCGCCGCGGTTTTCACCGCTGGTTGGGGCGGCACCAGGCAGCGGCGGGGGGCGAGGGGCAGGCTGGCCAGCGCCCCCTCCATTTTGGCGCCCTAGGCAACTGCCTAGTTCGGCTTAATGGATGCGCCGGCCCTGGGTCCAGAGTATCTCAGTTCATGTAGTCAGACGATCAGGGGTCAAGAAAGCTGAGGGGCCAAGGCCATGAGAAGCAAGAAGCACCAAGGTCTTGCCAGGAACGACGAATGTTGTTTCCAGCAACTGACTGAGGCTGGAAACCCTGCTTAAGAAAGCTGGAGCCAGCTGGTTCTCACCAGGAGCAAGAAGGCTGATCAGCAGCAGGTGGAGTCACTTCGCCTTCTGCTCCTTCAGGCTGCTGCTCAGCAGGTGCAGCCGACTCCTGGCCCATGACATTAGTTGCATGAAGGCTCATCTATGCATCCATTCATGCCCCGCTTATAAGACACCACTTGATGTTGCAGGTGTCAAGTGAGAAGCCTATATTTACACACCAGTCCATTGTCTAACACCATATTGTCCCAGAAGTGCTGGCAATGCATCAAGGATTGCAATATCGCACTGGTGCAACAGATTTCTTATTTATTTTTAAATATTTATGCCTTCTGTTTCCGTCCAAACAGGAAACTTAAGTTGACTAATATAGCAATAAAATAGTACTACAAAAATGAAAAAATATACTGTAAAACAACAATAAAACATATATCATACAAATAATATCAACAGTATTCCAGGAGGGGGGAAAAACCCTTAATTCCTGTATGCCTGCCTAAACAATCTGAAATCTTAAGCGCTTACCAGCTCAAGCAGCCGATTTTAAAGAACTGGCTAAAATATATTTTTGTTACAGTTTCCATAATTACTCCAAAGGTACCAATTTTGGAGTGGTAGACCAAAACCAGCTCTTACAGCTTGTCTATTGAAATAATTTTTTCATTTCAATTTTCATGTTCTTTCATATACATTTCTCCCCATTTTATTTTTCAAGGAACAGCTGTATTGCCAGCCTATGTTTTTAAGTGAACGTATTTATGGATCTCTGTGTTCAATGAAACTTTCACTGAAAATCATTGACAGAATAGGAAAAATACGATGCTCATGATGGCCCTGTTTGCATGTAACAGTAAGGGCTCTTCCACACTTTCTCTTAACCCTTTTTTGAATATACCAATTAATTCCCCTGGGTCCAAGAGCTTTTCTCGTTGTTCCTCAGCTGCGCCTTGCAGAAATCCAATCTTACCCACTGAATTGAAACTTGGTTAAGCAAAATCTCTCTTCAGATTTCCTGCACATCTGATAAGATCTGATTCAGTGGGTAAGATCGGATTTTTGCAAGGTGCAGCCACATAACAACAAATAAAGCTCTCGACCCCAGGGGAATTAACTGGTAGACAAAACAATAAAAAATACCAGTCCAGTGAAAGTACAGATGAGTCCTAAGTCAAACCATAGTTTAGTATGAAAGTGTAAACATGAGTTCCCAGAAAGAAGACTGATCCTCTGATCCTGCTGCAAGCTAAACCATGGTTTGGCTTAGCATTGTGTCTGAACCAAGGGTCATGGTTTATCTTGTTACAGGCAAAGCACAAAATTGTAGATGAAACTGGTTTTATGACTCATGGTTTGTCTGGGAAAGATAAACCATGGCTTAGCTCAGAGCAGCAGCAACAGAACCAGAAGAGAAGCAAGGGGCTATGGTTTCTCCTGCGAGTAATTGCACTCTTGTGTATTCATGCTTTTAGCCATGGTTTGGCTTAGCACTATATGTGTACAGGGCCAATGATTTGGAAAGAAAAAAAGTTTTTTTAAACCCCCAAATAATTATTTGATTATTTGATTTTTTAAAAATCTGTTCACCAAATCCACAAAACACTTCTGGGAATAGATAGCCAGAACATGCATGTTTAATAGAATGACATTGAATAGAAACAGCAAGCTGAGTTCGACGCAGTTTTAAATATATGAAAGTATTTGTGTGGTTGAAAATTATCATGTGAAGATGAGATATTATCACACCCATGAAAATAATCTGCCATCATTTTATTTAATAATTTCCTTATTGGCAAGATCGATTCACAATTAGTCTGGATTCCTGGAAAGCATTTTACATTGAAAAGGTTTTGGAAATTTCAAGGTATCAATCTTTTCAGATGGTGCTGTGTGGTATGCGATCGTGGTAACTGTAATAATGCCCCTAAATATTTAGCATATCATGCATATACATTAAAACTAGTCTTCATATCACACATTGCCTATCTGCGGCTTCTTTGTTCATTTTAAATATCCATCCAAGAACTAACAGCTAAACCATTGAGTGCTTATGTTTATGGACTGCTTTTGCACTGCATACCCAAGCCTAATGTAAAACGTGTAATTTGAAAGCACACTTTCAATTTCTTCGCCTTCTTCATTTTTGTGTGTGAAAAGCACAGTATTTAAGACTAATTGGCCCAATAAAAAGGTATTGTCTGATTTGCTTTGCGTTCCATATTCTCTGCGATGGAGACAGCCATTAATACTCCGGTAAACACATATGTAAAGGTTTTTCAAATACCAATTACCTATAAATCTATCACCCTAGAGAAAGGCAGTTCATACTGAGAGCTTGCTTTAGATCTATTCAGTGCTGTTGTTCTTAATGTGTGTGTGTGTGTGTGTGTGTGTGTGTGTGTTCACACTGAGAGCCAGTGTGGTGTGGTGGTTAGGATGTCAGACTAGGACCTGGGAGATCAGGGTTCAAATTCCCCTGGGTTACCTTGGTCCAGTCACTGCCTCTCAGTCTCACCTACCTCACAGGGTTGTTGTGCAGATTAAATTAGGAGAAGGAGAACCATGGACAGCACCTTGTGTTTGCTGTGGGAAAAGATAGGATATGAATGCTATATCTATTTCTGTCTGTCATCTGTCTATCTAATATATAACAAGCTTTTTTGGCATTTCCCTCTAAGTTAATTGCACTATTGAATAACTTGTCGCTCAGAGTATGGCGATATTTAGTGCTGATCAAAAAAATGGCAAATCTAGTCATGATGTGTCATAGTATAGACCATTCATTGTTCTTTTAGCATTCTTCTAGAGGGGTTTTTATTTGGGATTGGTGCTCCTCGTTCCTGCAGGTTTGGAGTTTTGCAGCATCAAAATGCCAGCCTATATTTCTCCACCATTTAGTCTGACTTTAACCTTTCTGGAGGGGAATCTGAAAAGTAAAAAACAAAACAAAAACTTGTTGCCAATAACCCTCTGATGCAAGCGCCCTAACATTCTTTAGAAAAGGTTTCACCAGCCTGGGGTCCTCTGTATATTTTGACCTTTGGGACCTGTGGTCCAAAATACCACAGGGGTACCAGGTTGGTGAAGGCTGCTCTGGAGCTATGCTTCTTGACATGTGGTAGGGAGCTCCAGAAGATGTCAAAAATTGCTGCGGGAGACCCAACTGCTTGCCTAACTGCTTGGTGGCTTCTAGACCAATGTTATGGGTACTTTGCGGGTTAGAATTTCATGATACTACACTATAAACTTGTGGTGGTTTAATACCCATTTCTCTGTCATGGCTCCTCCATTCCCAAAGATTTTTTGACTTTGACAAGGCCCTGGAGAACTTGCACATTAATGCCCCTTACCTGGTCATTTCAAAGCTGGTTTGCAAAATAATTTGGGGTGAGGGAGGTTAATGGGTGATGGGGTGCTCCATCTCCTTTTATTAAAAATTGTATCATATGTTCACAGGCCTAAACCACAATGATTGCTTTTTTCTTATAGCATTAGCAAGTGATGGATGAAATATTATAATTTAGACATCTGCCATTGCAACATGTCAACAACAACCAAAAATTGAGATCATTTTTCTCCTTTTGCAGTGTAAGAATTCCTAGTTAGCCATACAATTGACCAGCAATATATTCAGGTCAACCAAAGCACATTATTTTGAACAATGCATTGTTAGTGTGGAATTTTGCCACTGTAGCATGTGGCAATATGGTTGCTTTAGATGTTGTTCCTAAAAGGGGATTGAACAGATTTGTGAAGGTTGTTTCCATCAGTGACTGTGAACCTTGATAGCAAAACTTAGTCCTGGTGTTGAGAGTTGGCTTTGTTTGGGAGGACCTCATGTGATCTTGCTTTTGCCGACCAAGTATTAAACAGCAGGTCTGCCTAAGACATTGGGTTGGATAGCAAAATGGAATATCCATCGGCAGAGGCAATGGTTGGAGAATAAAGAATTGGGCGGTGGTTATTGACTGATCCCTCAATCTGGTTGACCGTTGAAGGAACAGAGGCTCTGAATTAGATGATCCAGCAAGGCTCTTCTTAGATACAATTTTCAGAGTGGGTTCAGAGTGATATCATGGTGCTTTCAATGTATTGGTGTGAATGTGGCCTTCCCTACAATTCCCAGAGTAGTTTAACAATCAATCCCTCTTCACGGGGAACTCTGTAATTGTAGCTCTGAGAGGGGAGTAGAGGGTCTCCCAACAACACATTTAACAAACTACAGCTCCCATGATTCTTTGTGGGAAGCCAGGGCTGTTTAAGGTGGTATCATACTGCTTGACGTGTATGGTGCAAATGTGAGTTTCATGTGCACACAGCTTCCCAATCCAGCGGTAGGAATGCTTTGGATACAGAGTAAATGGAGGTGGGGTACGTACACAGCCCTAGAGCCATGAATGTATTATATGACATAAGCTACTCTCTAGCCCACAAATGACCATGCTGTTAGACTTCAAGATGCCAAGATGCTTAGCTTCAAAGAGGAGGGCTTCCTCTCTCTGAGAGCCTACTTGGTTTCTGTGATGAGCCCAACCAATGGATGCATGCAATTCTGTCAATTTTGGTCCTCTGTGTTTCTCTCTCCCCCCCCCCCAATCTCAGATCAAATCAAATACTCATTATTATGGTCAATGATCTAGGAGAGACCATGGTTCAAGTCCCCACTTGGCCATGAAGCTCACTGGGTGACCTTGGGGGACAATTGCTGCCTTTTAGCCTACCTCACATGGTTGATGTGGGGATTAAATGAGGAGGGCAGAACCACATAGACCACCTTGAGCCCCTTGGTGCATTTATTTATAAATGCAATAAATAAAGCTGAGAGTCTAAGTTCAAAAGTTGAACCATTTCTAGCTGAGAGTTATACTTTTACAAGTGATGTGATATGAGAAACTTATGTGTTTGAAGGCGCCCTAAGATGTATTTTCAGCCTAGGAAAAAATGTGATGTGTTTTTGTTATTCTTATTCTTAATTCTCTTATTATAAAAATGGGATCTCTGACATGAAGGTTTTAGGAGCACTTTTGTCAAAGGAGGGGGGTGATGATCCCTGCTACACATTTATGACACTGGAAATAAATGCAGCAGTTTTAAAAGTGCTATTCTTTATATGTGAGTTACTCTAAAATGGTCTTTATTTCAATGATTTCTGTTTAGATATCGGGGGGGGGGAGAGGAGGAGAGATTTTGCACTTCCAGCGCACACATCTGTCAGCGTCATGCCAAAGGAATCAATCCCACAAGAGAAAAATTGAAGAAATGAAAACAAATAAGTTATAAAATAAAAGTGACAATGATGTGCCGTAGCATAAAGATTGCTTTGGGCTGCTTTTGAAAAAGACAGCTAATGACTTGTCCTATTGGATGGGAGAGATAAAGGGAGGAGGAATGTAGGGTAGTCTGGAGGTTATGGGAGGGGGAGGGAGGAGGGGGTGGAAACTGGAGTTCCTGCACTGGCTTATTCATTAAGATGAGCCGGGCTATAATTAGGGGCTACAGTTTGCAAGCCATCATAGGAGTTGATGACCTTCCAGAGCCTCACATTACCTGGTGAGCTGATTTTTGGGAGTACAATGTGACTAAACTGCAGAGGTGGGCAAAAGGCACTAATGGATCAGGGATAGGGAAAGGTAGAATTAGCAATGTTGGGGGCTATGTTCTTACGGAATCAGTCTGTTGGCCTATCTAGCTCAGTACTGGTAATGCCTTCTTTTGCCAAACCAGTTGCCCTCCAGATGTTTTGAACCCCAACTCTCATCAGCCCGAGGCAGCACAGCTATCCAAACAAATAGGTAAAGGGACCCCTGACCATTAGGTCCAGTCATGACCGACTCTGGGGTTGCGGCGCTCATCTCACTTTATTGGCCGAGGGAGCCGGCGTATAGCTTCTGGGTCTTGTGGCCAGCATGACTAAGCCGCTTCTGGCGAACCAGAGCAACGCACAGAAACACCGTTTACCTTCCTGCCGGAGCGGTACCTATTTATCTACTTGCACTTTGACGTGCTTTCAAACTGCTAGGTTGGCAGGAGCAGGGACCGAGCAACAGGAGCTCACCCCGTTGCAGGGATTCGAACCGCCGACCTTCTGATCAGCAAGCCCTAGGCTCTGTGGTTTAACCCACAGCGCCACCCGTGTCCAAACAAATACATACTTCCTTATCAAATGTACTTGCAGATACCAGTGCAAAGGACACAGGTTAAAACATACCGGTAACTCACTTCATTTATTCTCCTTGGAACAGCTTTGAAAGCATCAGTCAAATGTGCATATACTTGTGCACTTTCTAAAAATTTTAGGGGCTTTCCGCTGTGGCTGCCTCTGTAGCAGCTTTTATGGTTTAAAAAGTGTCTATTGAACAATGACATGATCTAATCTGGCAAGATGGCTCCTTATTCTATAAAGACTTGTGTCAGTTTCAGAATATTGTAATACAAAAAAGATGTGCTTGGTCAAAGAAAATGTTCAGGTAAAATCTGGGAAGAAAAGAATTAGCTCTTGTTCTATATATGTTTAACTTAAAAGAAGTTTTGTTCATGATTATGGTAGTGACATGTTTTCCCCTGTCATGTGGCAATGTTCTCTGGCAGTGGAAGGAAACATTTTGACTTGGGCTGCAATTTTTAACCGTGCAGTTTTCATCGCAGGAGGGGTAAGCTCTCTTCTTGAATCCAGCCTGTGGGTTTTCCAGGATGCTGGGCTAGATGGGCCATTGGTCTGATCCAGCAGGCCGTTCTGAAGTTCTGATGTTCTAATGCAATGTTAGAAGGTACATCTGAAACCAGGACTAATGCTGGAATGCTAGCATTACAATCAGAAGGAAGAAAAAACTAATGCAGTTGTGTCTACATCTGACTGCACCCTATATGTAGTTGCAGCTAACAAAATCAGGAACAAGTAATAAAATCCTCTCAAATACTTGACATTAACAGTATGAGAAAGCAAATGATGAGTTGTGCCACCCCCCCCCCTCGCACACATTGTCAAACCATAGTGCTTGGTGCGGCCTTATCTTTCGAGTAACTCATCCACACCCGTACAGAACAATGCTTTCGGTTTGAGTTCCTCTTGAAGTGAAGGTGTTGCTTGGTGTAATTGCTCTCATTACAGTACTTTACTGAACATCTCTTTTGATGATTACTTGAGTGATGCTGGTAATGCTCTTTGAAGATTCCCAGATAAAAAGGAAGCCATACGTATCGGAATAAAGGTAACTAATCACCATATCAGGCCCCATCCATTGCTGCTACACGTATTTTTTTTGGTATGTGTGTGTTTGAAATGCAATGTAAAACAAGGATCATGCGGTTCATTTATTGATCGATATAATTTTCTTTCTGTTGCTGCTGATGTTGGTATTTCTTCCATGCTAAAGGCTTATGTAGGACTAGCGATGGCAAACACACATACTGGTTTTAAAAAGAACATTGCATTTGCAAGTGATAACTGTGTGGAAGTCTAGTGTCCGGATCAAAGGGTGTCATGGTACCGCTGTATTCTGCCTTGGTCAAACCCCAGCTGAAGTATTGTGTCTAGTTTTAGGTGCCACAATTTAAGAAGGACAGGCTGGAACGTGTGCAGAGAAGGTTGACCAAGATGGTCAAGGATCTGGAAACCAAGCTTTCTGAGGACCACTTGATGGAGTTGGGTCTGTTTAGCCTGTTTAGCCTGGAGAAGAGGTGACATGATAGTCAGCTTCAAATATCTGAAGGACTGGCATGTGAAAGATGGAGCAAGCTTGTTTTGTGCTGCCGCCGAGGGGAGGACCCAAACCAATGGATTCAAATTCAAGAAAGGAGATTCCAACTAAACATTAGGAAGAACTTTCTGAGGGTAAGAGCTGTCCAACAGTGGAATGGACTCCCTTGGAAGGTGGTGGACTCTCCTTCGTTTGTGGTTTTTAAACAGGGCTTGGCTGGCATTCTGTCAGGAATTATTTTTCTGTGACTCCTGCATTGCAGCGGGTTGAACTAGATGACCCTTGGGGTCCCTGTCAACTCGACAATTCTATGATTCTACACAATTTTCATTACAGTGGTACCTCGGGTTACATACGCTTCAGGCTACATACGCTTCAGGTTACAGACTCTGCTAACCCAGAAATATTACCTCGGGTTAAGAACTTTGCTTCAGGATGAGAACAGAAATCGGGCAGCGGCGGCGCAGCGGGAGGCCCCATTAGCTAAAGTGGTGCTTCAGGTTAAGAACGTTTTCAGGTTAAGAACAGACCTCCGGAACGAATTAAGTACGTAACCAGAGGTACCACTGTATTCCACTCCATTTCAACTCCAAGGAAGCACAATGCAAATGGAATGGAACTAGTTACCTATCGTTTGCAGACTGAAATCAACAACGGCAAATACTGATCATATTCGCTGGATTTCTTTCAGTTCTAGACATCAGACGAATAAGCAAACACCTTCAAATTCCACTCCTGTTTCTGTTTCCTTCAGTACTGAGTGGCATTCCTAGCAGTGCACAATGGCTTTCAGACTCCACTGTCCTCATAACTAGTGCGGCAGCATAGCTCTAGGATCTCCAGAGCTAACAGCCTCGCTGTATTTCAGAAGTCAGTGCCTTAGATTCTTTAATCATCCCATATAGCTGGCAAGGCCAATTGCTGTCAGCAGGACTAAATCACCCCCTGTTAGTTATTTTGAGTTCTGTATTGCCAAATTATTATTATTTTTAAAACTAATTGGGAAATTAGATTTGGCATAACAAGTCCCTGTAATATTTATCTACTTAAAAGTTTGGTTCTTCTTCTTCTTTTTTGGTATCTTTTCAACTTTTGATTTCCCTTCATGCATCGAGCCGTCC
The DNA here is from genome assembly GCA_034641385.1 of Darevskia mixta. NCBI lineage: Eukaryota > Metazoa > Chordata > Lepidosauria > Squamata > Lacertidae > Darevskia > Darevskia mixta. The sequence continues at coordinate 3,326,646 of JAWWNH010000145.1, read as the reverse complement.
ATTTTCATCGTGACAAGTTTGCTTATGGAGATTGCAAATCCTTGCATAATTTAATGATGAAAAGCCAGCATCTCATTTTCCTCCAAATGCAGCTATTTTGTAGATTAAAGATAAACAGTTGTGGAGTTAATTTGGGGTAGGGATTTTTTGGTGGGTTTTCCTTTTTTTTTTTTTTGGTCTGCGCGTAAGAACTCTGCCACCAACTTGAACATGGAGCGAGACAATTTGCGGACGGGGATTGGAAATGACATACATTTAAATTACTGCAGAATTAACATGTTTTGAACTGCAGGATATGCAGTTATAGGCAACTGCTTATCTGAAAGAAAGCTTCTTTCCTGAGGTCAGTCAACAGTTAGCTTCTTATTATGCCAGATTCATAATACTCGAGTCCTTGAAGAGTTTCTGGACTCCTTTCATGCTTGAATGGGGCTCTCACACTTCATTGGGAACTTGGATTTATAAGAATAACTAGTGTTCTGCTTTCCTCCAGTTTTATCCAGTCTGCTAAGAAGAGGTGGCATGTAAAGAGCACATCGCTCTCTTATTCTTAAGTGGGCATTGTGAGCACCCACCATCTGGGGTTTATATCAAAAAGCTGAGAAAAGAATGCCTATGCTATGGATCTCAAAGGGAGGGCTTGCTACAGATCATGCATTGGATACAGAGAAAAATCAGTATTTGGACACATGCTTTTATGCCATTTCATGGAAAAGCTAGGGCAGGTGTTAAAGGTAAAGGGACCCCTGACCATTAGGTCCAGTCGTGACCGACTCTGGGGTTGCGACACTCATCTCGCTTTATTGGCCGAGGGAGCCGGCATACAGCTTCCAGGTCATGTGGCCAGCATGACTAAGCCGCTTCTGGAGAACCAGAGCAGCGCACGGAAATGCCGTTTACCTTCCCACCAGAGCAGTTCCTATTTATCTACTTGCACTTTGACGTGCTTTTGAACTGCTACCGTGTTTCCCCTATTTTAAGACACCGTCTTATATTTTTTTCCCCTCAAGAAAACGCACTATGGCTTATTTTGAGGGGATGTCTTATTTTTATTACGTAAGCCCAGCCCAGCCTTTTCCTTGGCGCCCTCCAGAACTGCGCCTATCACTATGGCTTATTTTCGGGGTACGGCTTATATTTCGCAAATGCGATAAAATCCTGCTATGGCTTATTTTATGACTACGTCTTAAAATAGGGGAAACAGGGTAGGTTGGCAGGAGCAGGGACCAAGCAACGGGAGCTCACCCCCATCGTGGGGATTCAAACCGCCAACCTTCTGATTGGCAAGCCCTAGGCTCTGTGGTTTAACCCACAGCACCACCCGCATCCCAAGGGCAGGTGTTATCTGTGGGTAAAATACAATTGTCATAAATTCCAGTGCAGTCTTGTGTATAAGGCAAGGGAAGTTGTGAATATGTGTTTGCTTCTTAGTAGCTCCAAAAAGGTGACAGCAGCAGGGGACAACCTGTGACTCCAGCTCTCATCAGTTCCAGCCATTGCGGCCAATGGCCAGGGCCCTCACAGCACTGCAGGCTTCTTAACAGACCAGTAGAGGGGGAAAAAACCCTCCTACCAAGTGGGCTTCTAACTTCTAAAAGGAGGTTTATGGTGGAAGAGGCTAGCCTTCCTCTGCACAAGACACAGAAACTAGGTGGGCTGGCAAAGGAGGGATGGAGTGCTGCCCATCCCACATCCACTAGCTCACTTGGGAGGGGGCGCAGAGAAAGGCACTTCGCTCTCTCCATGCCCATCAAAACAACCAGAACCAACAAGCCGGTTTACAGAAGAGGGATGGGTCACTCTGATCTCCCCTTTGCTTGCATGGAATTCATTGGTGTCTGTGGTGACCCAGAGAGACAAAGAATTGGGCCATCAAGTCCAGACCCCTAGGTTGGATGCCATATGCGCTGCATGCTGAGGGCTCGGGAAAGGGGTAAATGGATTGGCAACCAGTTAATATTGCTACACGGTAACCCAATCTCCACAGTAGTGTGAGATTCCAGGGGTTCTGGGCGCTTACCCAGGAGGAACCAGGCTTGAGATATCTGTGTTTGATTTGCTGATATGTTAAGAGACAGCTGTTAATATACAGAGAGAGCTGACAGCACCAAGAACTCCCCTTCTCTGTAATAAGCTCCTCTCCGCTTTACTATTCTTCCTTCAACATGTAAGAACATTGTAGATTCTGCAGTAGGCAGATTTAGTTTCGTTTTGTGAATCGGTTAAAAGGTAGGTGATTAATCAGCTACAAATTCTTTAAACCCATTGACAGCCCAAAAGGAGATGGTTTCTGAAAGATAATATTGCGCAGCTCAATTAGAACGAGGGTCATTGTTTATGTTCCATAGAGCAGAGATGTTCTGGGGAAAGGATCATTCTATTAAAAGGCAGAACAGGCTTTCAAAATGCCTGAGACTGGCCGATGCTAAATTTAAGCTTCTGGACATTAATATTTCCTCCTACTCATGGCTGTCTGTCACTGCTTCTCTAATTGAAAGATCTGAGCCAAACTAAATGTGGTATGGGACAGATCCTTGGCCAGATCTTCGAAAGTATTTTTCTACTGCTTGCATGGCTTTCTACTGCAAAATGGCTTCTAAGCAGTTTACAAGTATAAAATCAATTATAAAATCCATACAGAATTAACATACAGAACAAAACATTTCCATCAAAGTAGCAATTAAAATATACAATATAGCAAGCCGGTTAAAAAGTATAGCAATTGAAACAGTTAAAAAAAATTAAAACAATTGGATCTCGAAGTTCAGGTTCATGGGAATGTTTGCCTAAACAGGTATGTCTTCTAGAGCTAGCGGGTGGCCAATACTGATGGGGGGCATTTTATATTTCAGCAGGGAGGGATTAAGGGATTTGAGTTAGACCCATAGTGCTGCCAAAGAGCAAGTAAAAGATTTCCCCTTGTACCATCTCTCAATTTGAATTGTCACCTTCCCAAAGTTGATGTTAACTCTTCAGGGGAGAAATTATAAGGTATTGGGTCCTACTAGTTTTTCTTCATCTCCAAGGCTAATTGTGGCTTGCAGGGGTGATTTCGGCTGCAATCCTATGCAGTTGTATACTGCTACAACTCTTGTCATCCCTGACCACTGCAGTGCTAGCTGGGATGGATGGGAATTGGAATCTAACAATATCTGGAGGTCCCAAGTCCTCTGATGTGTCCATGCTAAAGTGGAAAGCAAGTCACATGGAGCACTGTGGGACTAAACATGGATAAGATTGCTTGGCCAGCCAGAAAGATGGCATTAGGGTTTAAGCCCCTTCCTCTGGGACCACAGTGCTGGTCCGCTTCCATCCCCACCTTTGAAGAAAAGAAAAAGATGTTGGGTGAGCCTATCTCAGATGTCCCACTTAAAACCTTAGATAGCTATAAGCATAGCACCATGATGGATACATGCTTCACAAGAGGACCATCAAGGCCTCTACCTAAATGTGGCCATGTGATTCTCTCCTGGGGCATGTGTCAGTGTGCATATGCTTCCAACTATTCTGTTTCACATTTATCCACCCCTTTTCTTTTGGTCCTCTAGACTTCTTTTTTACTGTGTACAAGCGGCGGACATTCTGGGTGTGTCCAAATGATGCATGATTGCTGACGTGAAGGTCCTTTTGGATCCAGAAGAGGGAAGAACAGGGGCACAAGGGGGGCCATAATGGGGTAGGGTGTGCTTAGGCACACACTGCTGACATGCATGGGGGCCGGGAATGGAACCCCTTCACAAAATGGCCATTGCCTGTATTTGTGACCATTTACACTCATGATGGTATTGGGGCAGTTATATGAGTTCCTGCTTTCAGTGCTGTTCGTGCCTACAGAAAGTTCAGGGAGGACGTACTGCTTTGTTTTCAATTGTTGGATGTCCCATAGCTTCCTGTTGAAATCCTGTGACTTTCCCTGCCACAAATGTTCCGGCGTGCATGTGTTGTCCTGCTTTTGCTGCACTCCCGTGGAAGAGTGCCCCTCCAGATGGCAATCATGCAGCAACGCTGGGGAAGCATGTCAGAACAGGCAGTAATGCTTCCGAATGCCAGTAGATGTAAGCCACAGAAGGGGAGAGGGTTCTTGTGCTTGCAGGTTTTTCACAGGCATCTGGTTGGCCACTGTGAGAACAGGATGCTGGACTGGATAGGACATTGGCCTGATCCAGCTTAATGAAGTGTAGACATTTCAGTATAAACCCATCTCTAATGCACCATTGTTGTGTCAGTTGCATGCTACAGAATACACCCCCTCCAAAAAAACCTACCCCTTCCAGTCTAGAGCCAGTCACTCACAGTTGGACAGGATTGGGGGAGGGAAGGGTATCACATGCACCAGATGCACGGTCATGACTTTTGTTTGCATAAACCTAGTTCTTGGCAGATTGAGTAGTACAGAAATGTTGTCAGGAAGAGTCAAAATGCCTAACCAGCAGACTCATGAGATGTATCTATTCCTGGATTGCATCACTTTGAATTACAGATAGGAGTTCTTTCCTGTAAATACTCTGCCTATTCAGAATTAGACGTTTCTAATAATTCTGTTGATACAGAGGACCAAAGGGCAGGACTGGAAACTAGTGGGTGAAAATCACAGACAAACAGATTTCAGCTAAACATTATGTGCTTTATCCAGTGTTAGTCCTACTTAGAACAGACCCATTGAAATTAATGGGCATGATTAACTTAGTTCCATCGCTTTCAATGGGTCTGCTCTGAGAAGAACCTAGTTGGATGCAACCTTAGGTAACAGCAGTTCAGCATTGGAATATTGGGAATAGGTAAGATCTCCTTTTCTGGAAGCTTTTAACCATCCCTGACAACCATCCGTTGGGGATGCTGTAGTTGCCGCCTGCATTGAGCTTGGATTATCTCTAATGTAGATTCCAACTCTGTGGGCTGTATCCAGCTAAGTTCTACTCATTGAAATGGATGTTACTTTTGTCCATTAATTTCAATGGGATGAGCACTGGATGCAGCAATATAATTCTGTGAAGAACTTTCTCCCTTGTCAGGCAGTAGTGTATTCTCAGGGAGTCGTTCCTTCCCCTCCCTCACCCCACCAAAGTGGGTGGTACCAGTGGGCAGTGGAAATTTTTTTTGGGGGGGTAGGGCACTAAGAGGCAAGAGCAAGGGTCAGCAAACGTTTTCGGCAGGGAGCCGGTCCACTGTCCCTCAGACCTTGTGGGGAACCGGACTATATTTTGTAAAAAATAATAATGAACGGATTCCTATGCCCCACAAATACCCCAGAGATGCATTTTAAATAAAAGGACACATTCTACTCATGTAAAAACACGCTGATTCCCGGACCATCCACGGGCTGGATTTAGAAGGCGATCGGACCGGATCTGGCCCCCGGGCCTTAGTTTGCCTACCCATGGGCAAGAGGGTAGCTGGAAAGGGGGATGATGGAGGTTTAAATGACTTTGAAAACTTGATATCATTGGATCAAGTTAATCAGTTTTCTTGAATTAACTAAACTAAATAGTTTTAATTGGATTTTGAATAAATTGTTACTGTTTTGAATTTCATCGTGTTATTATCTTTCTTAGTGGTTCATGCAAACCACTATTCTTGATAATGCTTTCTATGGGGTAGGGGGCACTGGGGATGAGCTTATGGAACCAAGGAAGCTGTGGCCTGAAAAAGTTTGAGAACCACTGATCTAGATTGTCAGGTATCTTGTTTTCAAATGGTGATCATACAGTGGTACATTCACAGCTCTTTTCATATCCTGAAAAGAATACAAGGCTATTCTTCCACTCTACGCTTCTGTGTAATGTTTGAGTGAGGCTTCTGGTGAGGTTTTTTTTTTTTTTTTTTTTTTTTTTTTACAACAAGAACATGAAAATAAAGTGTATCATTGTTTAAAAGTAAATGTTGACTCATAAGAACAACCCCCTCCAAAAAAAAAATAATACTTGTGTTTCATCTAAATATGGAGGCAGAACTGAGTGACACTTTATTTATTTATAAAAATATTTGCAGACTGCTGTTTAATTAAAAATATATATATGAAAGGAGCTTGCAACAAAAATACATAAAATTATACAGTAAACAACCATGTACAAATATTAAAAACAGACAACACTGTGGAAATGTGTATTCTTAATTGCCTGCATAGGCCTGGCGGAATGCAAAAGTTTCCAGCAGGTGTTTAAAAGTTGGCACAGAATGCGCTTGCTGAATCTCTGTTGACAGAGTATTCTACAGGGCTGTGCCAATGAGATTAAAGCCTTACCGACTCAAGGAATGACCAGTGATGCTCCTGCAGACGATCTCTGGGATCAAGCAGTCCCTGAGGCACCCTGGACCTTGAACCTGGCATTGGTAGTAGATGGCCAAGCAGTGCAACTGTATTAACAATGGTGTTCTGTGCACTTGACTAAGGACCAGAAGTTCCCATTCTGTCTCTTTGGAGATCACTCATAGCTGAGTAAGATTGTCTTCCATAAACACGGTTTTAACAATGAGTTTGTAAGTGACTGTGGAGGCCAATTCTGGATCCACATGTCCTTCCACAGCGGGGACATTGGTTTCCGGGCAGGAGTTGATCACTGTGTGGATTTGCCAAGTGTGCCTTCCTCTTAGCACGTTTCTCCCTTGCGTCCTGAGTTTGAGTGTCTTCAAAGCCCATGACACCTTTGGTAAAGGCTGTTCTCCAATTGGAGCGCTCGCAGGCAACTGTTTCCCATTAGCAGTAGGGTTATCCCATTCGGCACCAGCTGGAGTTTCTGTACCAGACCCAAGGGCAGCCCCACATAGAGTGCATTGTAGTAATCCAGCATTGAGGTCACCAATGCATGGACTACAGTAGTCAAGCTACCTTTGTCCATGAATGGCCATAACTGGTGAACCAGAAAAAAATGGCATTTGTTGAAGTGGGTGATCTGTCATTACACACGTTCACCTTCCTGGGATTCTCATGTCTGCTTCCACCTCCCATACTCCATCTTAAGATTTTTACCAAATGCAGACCAGGGTGGCTTGAAAAACAGCTCCCCTCCTTCATTTTTGACCGTCTATCCCAATGAAGTACTCAAAAGCTTCCACACTACTACGTGGCACTTTGATTAGCCTGCTGCGTATTTTGGAATTGCTTAAAAGCTTTCTCTTATGCAGTTCACAGACCTGTTCAGTGTTTCCAATGAGGAACATCGAATTGCAAATTTCAAAACTAAATGCAGAGTGCAATATTTCAACGCAGGAGCTATGGACAGAAGTTGCATTTCCTTCCAAAGGGGTTTTGTACAGGTCTTTTTCTTAATTATTCTTGATGTTTTGCCCATTATGCCATTAGCTTCTTCACAGTACAGAGATAAATAGCCTGGTATCCAGAAGAACAGAGTGTGAACTGAAAGCAGTTAATTATTGATATCTTAGTAACTAAGGTTCTGAAATGACGTTGAAATGACGTTGAAATCCCATAATGATCGGACAGCAAATACATCACTTACTTTGGCAAAAACAACCTCAGAACGCACACCAAACCTGGGAATGTACGAAATGAACGTGTCAAAGAAGGTTTGCTTATTTCTCAATGGATATTCAGCGTTCACTTACTGGACAGAATATGTTTTTCAATTTTTATCTCATCCTCTATTTTTTTTGCTCTTAGAAAAGTAAAGCTTTACAAATATTTATTTCCTCCTGGTTTGCTTTCATGATGGTTGGGACATTTAGAAAGCTACTGTTTTATCACGAGTTATAGTCTTCTGATTGGTTGAAATAAAATCAATATTTCTTTGATTACAAAGCTGTTATGGGAGCCGGCCTTATGTTATCCATCATTTTAAAATGTAGGTTAGAACAATAGCACCCAGGTATATGTTTAATTCATCCTGCCCAGATTATGTGAGTGGGATAAATATTTTCTCTGAGGGAGGGAAAGAGCCTTCAACAAGATACATCCGTTAACCAGCTTAAAGGTTCACTGTTAACAAAATCTACATGCTATATTCCAAATGTGCAGCCGGTGGTCCTTTATATACATCAGGTGATCAAATCATGTTTTGTTCTTTGTTCCTGTCTCTTAGTAAGATAATAAGAAATAGGAGAGAATGATTCCTCCCCCCACAAGGTTTCTGCTTGTTTGGGTTTGACAGCACCCCTGTTGATTCTGGTACCTGTAGCTGTATCAGGCAGCCTCTAACCATTTAAATAGTATGGCAACACATACACTTTGGAACTCCCTGCCTATTGATACCAGGCCAGCGTCTTCACTATTTTCAGCTAACAATTTTTTATTATTATTTAGACATGATGGGTGTTTTAATCTGTTTTTTTTTTAAAGCCTATAGCTATTTTAACTTTCTGAAAGTGTTAAATTATTTTTAATTCTTCATATTGATAATTTTAACACTTTGTATTTGTGTGTGTGTGTGTGTGTGTGTGTGTGTGTGTGTAAACTGCTTCGAGGTTTTGTTTTTACAATCAAGCAGTGTATAATTTTTATGAAATATATAAGTCAATAAATGCCGGCGCAAGGGCTTTTCCGACACAAAAGGGCTTTGCCCATTTGGAATTTGCGAAGACTCTCTGGTTTCTGCCTGCAGATACCAAGCAGAAGAAGCATTGCGAAGCAACTGAGTTAATTAGCCAAAATGGAAAGAGAAAGGGGAAAAAAAATGTTATCTGACGGTCTATTTAAATAGCTAAAAGTTACCGGCGTAGATTTGGCCTGAAGCAAATTAGAAAAAGAAAAAAAAAGCATACACCTTAAAATTCCCTTGCTGGAATATAATTTACCATTAATATATTTAATTAAAAGATACTTCTGTGTTCCCTTTCCTGGTCTCTCACAGGTGCAACAGCTTTCATGTTTATTAATAGTATTAGATCAAATAAGGCAGACGTTTGATAATATATTGCAGGCTCATCGTTTTGGGAAAGTGTAGGTTTTACAGGTGCCTTTCGTTTCATCTCTCTCTCCCCGCCCCCATGAAAACTAAGGTGGATAACTACTGAAAATTTGAAATGCAGTTTTTACTTATGAAAGATCTAACCTTTATAATAGAACCTGAGTCAAAGCAGTGGAAGAAATACAATTGCCGAAACTGATTTTCTTTCTTTCTTTATTAAAAAAAGCAGTGTGTCGTCCCCCCCCCCCCCGCGCCGCCAACCTGCATAATTCGTACATTGTTACGTGCAATATTTGTACAGTGGAATAAGAAACAAAGTAGTTCAATGGGCATGACAAAAGCAACACAGTAAGATACAGAGGAAATAAAGGGAGCTGGTTTTCAGAAAGGCGTAGGAACTTGGTACCCAGTTTTTTTGGGTTGTGTTTTTTTTTTTTAATGCTCAGAAATGAAGGGGAACAATTCAGGAAATGGCTCAGGATATGCTTTATAATTATCATTTATCTACATTACATGAAAGGGATCCTAATGCAAGAGAAGGCATTGCAATATTGGTTACTTTAAATATGTATATATATATTTGAATTGCATTTTGGTAAAGGACCCATTTTTCTTCTTGTGCAATCATTATTTGTATTCCTGCATGTGGACCTCTTCTTATGAGCGGTGTGAAAGAGGGTAGAGATTTCTGAAGGGAAGAAGTCACTACTGATGCTGCAGCGATCTGTCCCACTGTCCTGCCTCTGCAAAGCTCATCTCCCTCCCCCCCTTTTTTTAAAGGACCACAATGCAGCGTTCTGCACCGGGAGGGAAAAGCTGGGGATATTCTTTTGGGCTTTGTGTAAATAATGTTTAAGGATCAGAAATAGTTAATTACATTTCCGACGTAATTGATGATATTGCGGTAATGCATTAGGACGTCTCATCAGCGTTTTCCTAAACTGTTCCTCCGAGGGAAATATTCCTGCTCAAACTCTGATTTCTTCACTTTGCTGTGCTCTGAAATGTCAAAATCGATGCATTCATCAGAGTTTTTCCGCATGCAAATGTTCAAACCTTTTGCCTCCCCGCTACTCCTCAGTTTTGCACAGTCTCGAAAAAGAGGCAGAAGAGGATAGATTTTGCTTGACAAAACCCGGCTTTTTTGCATTCTACACTTTATCCTTCCCTTTCCTTGAAAGCAAGAACATCCCTCAGCTTTCTTTGCATTGCAAAAAAGAAGCAATTTTTTTTTTACTATTTTTGCTATTTATAGAATACCATACATACCTTTTCATGTATTTATGTATGTGTATTGTGCGCCTCAGACACTTCAAGGTAGCTAAGTATCTTAACACCAAATGCAAGAATAAATAGTGTATCTCCAAACAATACAATAAAGAACAGAGTTGCCCTAAAGCCAGAAAAATGAAAAGCCCAATACAGCAGCCTTAAGAACTTAAAAAGATTTCTGCTGAATCAGGTCAGTAGCCCATCTAGTCCAGCATCCTATTCTGACAGTGGCTAACTAGAGGCCCCAATGGGAATACCCCAAACAGGACCCGACTGCAAAATCAACTCTCTCCTCCTGCCATTCCCAGCATTTAATTAAAACCATTCAACTTATTGTTTAATTTTATTTAAAGGCAATGCCAGAGGGGGTTTCCTTCTACACTCAAAAGGCCTCCGCAATGCCCCCTGAAATAACATGTTGAAGTCATAACATCACAAGGTTCAACAGGTCACTGTAGTAAAGAATTGTGAAGAAAAATATGGTATTGTGACCTAAGGAGAGGTACAATATACATGCCTAGTGGTTAGAGTCGTGGACTAGGAGCAGGAAGGACCAGGTTGAAATCCCAACTGCTCTATGAAGCACACCGGGGGTGATTTTGGACCAATCACCATCTCTCAGCCCAGTCTACCTCATAGGGTTGCTTCAAGGATAAAGTTACGAGAAAGGAGATTTGGGTGGATCTAGACACAGGAAAACCCGCACTATAAATATGCCAGAAATTAGATCTGACATTTAGAAGACATCTGAAGGCAGCCCTGTTTAGGGAAGTTTTTAATGTTTGACGTTTTATCATGTTTTTAATATTGTGTTGGGAGTTGCCCAGAGTGCCTGGGGAAACCCAGCCAGATGGGCAGGGTATAAATAATAATGTATTATTATTATTATTATTATTATTATTATTATTATTATTATTACAAAAGAAAAAAATCTCTATGGAAAATCACATTTTAAATTTTCTTGCTCTCTGACGCCATCTGGTGTTGCATGTTTATAGCGCATTCAAATCGCTGTTTCTTTCCTAATGTAGCTGAGTCCCCTGACCAAACATTAGGCAGAACTAATGAGAGCTGTATGGCAGTGAAATTAATTTCTTTCTGAAGATGTTGGACTCTCCTTTGTTGGAAGTCCTTAAACAAAGGTTGGATGACAGTCTATCAGGGATTCTTTAGCTGTGCTTCCTGCTTTGTAGGGGGTTGGGCTAGATGACCCTGGGTGTCCCTTCAAACTCTACCATTCTATGACTCCAGGAGGGGAACTACATAGGTTCCCTTGAGCTATAGATGTGATAAATACATGGGCTTCGCTTCTGTTAGCTAATTGGGCTTCCCATTGTTAGCTAATTGTACTATTGACTCATTCCCTTCTTCTTCTTCTTCTTCTTCTTCTTCTTCTTCTTCTTCTTCTTCTTCTTCTTCTTCCTCCTCCTCCTCCTCCTCCTCCTCCTCCTCCTCCTCCTCCTCCCCCTCCCCCTTGTTCTGGGCTGTCCCAGTGGATAAAGCAGACCAGGAAAGAAGGAGGGGAAGCAACCACCCAGGAATCTGTTTCTTGCCCTGAATAATTCACAGCCTAATTTAGTCAGCATTAATTAATGTAGTCAAAACAATTCACCTATTTTTATTAATGCGAATAGCAAATTTGAAAAACAATTAGTTTATTATAAGGGAAATCAGAGTATTTTGACAGTGCCCATTAGCTCTGCAAGATTTTCTAGTGAGGTTTTTTTTGTTTTGCTTTGGTTTTTTGTTTTGTTCCGCCCTCCTTCTCCCCATAAATTGTAACAGCTGCTTGTTTTACTTTTGGCAAAATCACAACTGAGGAACATTTTGGCGGGGGGGGGGCAGAGGGAAACATTAAATGTGGTGTTTTCAGGAAACGTGCACGATCCAGGCTTTCGTGTTTATGTCAGGAACTGGGCGTACAAAGCCTTTCTGCCTCCACCCACTGTGTTTTACTCAGAGAACTAGAGAATTGTAGAGATGGAGGGAACTCCAAGGGTCCTCTAATCCAACCCCTTGAATGCAGGAATCACAGCTAAAGAATCCCTGAGATTCAGGTAGGTAGCCGTGTTGGTCTGATGCAGTCGAAATAAAAAAAAAATTGTCCAGTAGCACCTTAGAGACCAACTAAGTTCGTTCTGGGTAAAAGCTTTTGTGCGCATGGTATCTGAAGAAGGGTGCATGCACACGGAAGCTTATACCCAGAACAAACTTAGTTGGTCTCTAAGGTGCTACTGGACATTTTTTTTATTTATTTCGAATCCCTGAGAGATGGCCATCCAATCTATGTATAAAGGCCTCCAAGGAAGGAGAGCCAATATCCTTCTTAAAATGTGGCGCAACGAGAAGCACGTCTTCTGAGATGCTGATTATTTCGCTTTTTCATGTTTTGGTGAGCAGAGGGACTTGTGTCATTTACAGATCCACAATTGTTGCGCTAAACAGTCTACAACTGTAGTTTGTTTATGCCCTGATGAGATCTTGCATATCACTGGAACCCTTATAGGTCAAGATCGGGGTAGGAGGGAGGGCCTGTTGTGGCTATTTGTGTCTCCTCTACTTCCCCCTAATTTAGAAGACAGCATATGCCCTTTCAGGGAACAAAGGGATCATCACACTGATCTCATGATACCTGATGAAATGTGATTGTGACATTAATAATAATAATAATAATAATAATAATAATAATAATAATAATTTATTATTTGTACCCCGCCCATCTGGCTGAGTTTCCCCAGCCACTCTGGGCGGCTCCCAATCGAGTGTTAAAAACAATACAGCATTAAATATTAAAAACTTCTCTAAACAGGGCTGCCTTCAGATGTCTTTTAAAAATAGGATAGCTGTTTATTTCCTTGACCTCTGATGGAAGGGCATTCCACAGGGTGGGCGCCACTACCGAGAAGGCCCTCTGTCTGGTTCCCTGTAACCTCACTTCTCACAATGAGGGAACCGCCAGAAGGCCCTCACCGCAGAACGATGAGGGTGGAGATGCTCCTTCAGGTATACAGGACTGAGGCAGTTTAGGGCTTTAAAGGTCAGCACCAACACTTTGAATTGTGCTCGGAAACGTACTGGGAGCCAATGTAGATCTCTAAGCTGTAGCTTTTAGCATTTAAACATTTCTAGTTGCTTTTTTTTTTAAAGTGATTAGATTGGAAATGTTGTGATTTTATTGTAATTTGTTATTTTAAATTGTGAGGTGCTGTGGAAGAACCTTCCGTCTTGAGAAGCAACATAAAATAAAATAATAATCACTGAAAATAAATTAGTCAAAATATTGAGTGGCTGAGTTGTCCCTATTATACCTTGCATCGGTTTGCATCTGTATTAGGTCAGGGTCCCAATTCTGAAAACAGACTGCAGTCGGGTGTTTTACATACACATCTTGAAGTCATAAAGATCGAAAGCTTGTGTGTTTGTTGAAACATGTAGGCTTACCCAATATTTGATGAGCGAAAAGCAACGTTGTCACTGTCAGCCCTGAACTGGCTTAAATGTGTCAACTTTTGAGGTTAATTTCATAGTGTGTTAACCCAGGAAACATAAGGCAAGATGGTAATCATGTAGTTCACTGATGGCTGAATTCTCCCCCAAATTACCAGGAGCAGATTCATCCACTTACTTGCCACTTACCAGAAACATCCACATATCCTGCTGAACATGGTTTTACACTTTACGCTGTTGGCCTCAGAAAGTCTTACGCTGGGCAAAAGTAAGTGCTCTGATGGTAGCTTTTGTGAATTGTGGGTCTTCAGTCAGGGAGCCAGTGCGTTTGAAGAGACATACCAATATTTTCTGAGCTTTTTAAGAGTTCCGTCTCCATTGTGTTATTTGCTAGTGCTGCTGTTGCTGTATAAACACTGCTGATTTTTCCAACCTCATTTCCACAATATTCCAAGAGAGCACATTTTAGAACTTCATTTTGCTTTACACCACCACATCTTTAATTGATCTCCATGTGGCACAGCTGCTTATTTATGCTCACAAATGCTAGATGAAAGCTGATTCCCCCTGATCTTCTAGATCAGAAGGGCATACTTGGTTCTACAGCTAGCACAGGTTCCTGGATATTCAGTGGATATGATTCTAAAACTTACCCAGTTTTGATCGGTTGGAGATTATCTTTGTCCATTTTTAGTTAGTCCTGAAAATTTGTCAGAGACTGTGCCATGGCTCTGTCTAGGCACATTGTATACAGGATGGTATTCCATGCTGCGTTGCATGAGATGGAAGCATGACTCGAAGGTGATATTCCTTTAAACTATTCTCAAACCAGTTCCGTGGCCCTCAATGGATGGGAAGTTTTGTTTGTTGTCGGTGATTTGCAAACAAATGTTACCATGGTATCAAGGAGAAAGTTTGCTATTGGAGCAATATCTGTTGCATACAGATGGTATGGCTTTTCCTTATGAATTTAATTGTGTGTCGAGGTCCCCAAACCACCCCTCAAAATGAAACACACTTCAGACAGAAATTTAAGTTTAAGGTTTTTGGCATAATTTAGGCCACAACTTTATTAAAATACAAAACATGTGAGTGGTTGCTTAGGCATTGGTTCAGACTATCTGTCCCGCTGGGGACAGAACTGACATTTGTCAGTAAAGGGAAAAACACTTTGGGGAGAGAATGGGAGCTGGGGGACGGACCCTCGCCTCTCCCCAAATGCTCCCAGGGGCTCTTGCGTGGCCCTGGCCCCCAACCGGGGGATACGGACAAAAGCATGGCGAGCCCCTGGATTCCTTTAACGGAATTCCCCATGCAGCAGCAGCATTGGAGGGGTAGCCACAGCCAACCCTGATCCCTCCACCAACCAAATTAATACCCAATGACTAACCGCCAACCTTACAAGTTGTGACTAATTGCTATGCAGTAGGCGAAAACCAGATGGCACCAGCCAATCAGCCAAATGGAAAAATTCCTACCAGGCCCCTGCCCCAAAAGCAGACGACCCCATGACAGGCATAGCAAGGTCACACACAGAGGCCTAATAAAGGGAAGGGGGGCGGGTGATCCGATGCATGCAG
The DNA here is from genome assembly GCA_034641385.1 of Darevskia mixta. Taxonomy (NCBI): domain Eukaryota; kingdom Metazoa; phylum Chordata; class Lepidosauria; order Squamata; family Lacertidae; genus Darevskia; species Darevskia mixta. The sequence goes on along the minus strand of JAWWNH010000145.1, from coordinate 3,311,486 downwards.
CAAAGAGGAATATCACGCTGCGAGCCAAACAGTATATAGTCGCTGGGCTGTCCATCAACAAATTGCAACATAGAAATCTCCCCAACGACACCCAGGGCCCAATCTCAGCAGTGGCCATCTATACGATCCCGCCCAGCAACAGAGGGGTGACTTGCTGGCCCCCACCGCAACATGTGCTCTCCATGAAGGAGAACCCACTTTGCAGTATCTGAAATCTAATGTCTGCTTCTGTCTGGGTGCTTGTGCATGTTCTTTTAGAGAGTTTGTCTTTCACATTTAACTTCTCCAAGAAGTCCAAGGTGTGTATATGGTGTGCAGGACTGGTGCAGGCTAGTCTGGCGCCCTAGGCGAGGGGGCGGGCGCCACGTGACGTCATTATGTATGACGCACGTAGCGGAGCGGTGCCCCGCCCCCTGCCTTGCCGGGCGCCCCTCGCCGCGGCAGTTTGCTTCCTCCGCCGCTGGTTGGGGCGGCTGCGGGGGGCAGGCTGGCCTCGCCGCCGCGGTTTTCGCCCCAACCTGCTTGCTCCACCGCTGGTTGGGGTGGGCGGCAGGCGGGGCGGGTGGGGGGCAGGCTGGCCAGCGCCCCCTCCATTTAGGCGCCCTAGGCAGTTGCCTAGTTGGCCTAAATGGACGCACCGGCCCTGATGGTGTGTACATCTTTACAACCACAACAACCCAGTGAGGTAGGTTTGGCTGAGAGATTGTGTTGGAGCCAAGGTGAGCGTCATGACTGAACTCCATTTGTTGACGTGTTTAAAGTTAGCTGAGTTTCCTTTTCCTCACTGTAAAAGGAAGATCTGGTAAAGAGCCTAACTGTGGAGTATTAGGTGGTGGTGGTGGTGGTTGTTGTTGTTGTTGTTGTTAAATCTGTATAGGACAGTGAAACTCCATAAAGACAAAGGGAGCCATTGACAGGAGATGATTGTCTGAAATATAAGCCAAAAGACATAAACTGAGATGGAAGCAGGTAGCAAATAATTAAGATCAAACTGAAGAATGTTGCAAGAATGGAGTGAATTTCTCCAGTTCCAAAAGAAGACTCAACAGATAGAAAAGTTTGGTCTGAGAACAAGATAGGATTTCAGATTCACCTGCTCCACAGCACACCAAAATCCAATTGTCTGGTGTGGATTACGGTAGTGCTAAATAATCATGAAGCTTTTGCTAAGATCCCATCATCCAAGCTTCTATCATAACTGTGAATCCCAAACTATTTCCCATTTGGGGGGTTCTGCGCCTTTGTAGAGATAAGCCACACAGTGCACAAAACCCTTTGATATAGATGTTTTGGGTTACGTGCAAACCTCATTAAATTCAAATCAAGACTGACCTAGAGTAAGCATGAGTGCCTCAGTCTAGAGAGCTGTGTACTCTCTGAAGTATACACCTCAGTGCACACACAGCTATCTTCATTTATTTCAGTGAAGAGGCCTGATCCAGCCTAATATGATAGGGGGGGGGAAGTGTAAATATGGACATCTCATGTAATCTGCATACTTGCTCTGTGTTGCAGTGTGTGTGTGTGTGTGTGTGTGTGTATACTGTTCTGTTATTTTCTCTCCGTGTGTGTTACTTGCAGCTTTTGAGTCTTCTGCTTGCAGAAAAAGAGGATTTTCCTACATTGTCAAATCTATTTGATGTTACCTATTTTAGCTTCCCTCCTTTTGTTTGTGCGATAACGCACCTTGTTTGTGCACTATGGTTCATTGCCACTTCCATATGGCTGGTGAATATGATTGCACGTTCCTTCAGGGGGCTATAAATACGGTATCTTGAGGGATTGTCAGGCAAGGAACAACCCCACACAGACTCTCTCTGTGTGTCTGTGGGTGGAAATGATCTCCAAATCAGCCTAGGATGGCACACAGTTCATTTATAATTTGGCCACAATAAAAAGAATAGATGGGCCAGTGCAAAAGGAGACACTCTGAGAAACCACACTGTACCAAATATTTACATCCGCTGGTGCATTTCTTTTGCACTAGAAGGCATGTTGAGGATTCCTAAACTCTTTATAAGGCTGAACACTCCATGCAAATATTAAATGCATTAAGCAAGAGGAAGGGTCTGGCAGTGTTATACATCTGCCATGTTTGCTTCTGACCTTTGCACCACTGAAAAGCTCTTATCCTTTCTCCATTTTCCCAAACGTGAATGGAGAAATCTCATGTCAGAAAGCTGCTGCACAGGTAAACCTTGGATGGACTTAATTGCAAGTACAGCTGCTCAACTGGGTTGGCAATCAGCTGGGAATGCCTTTGTTTATCTTATTTCATATATATATATATACACACACACACATATATACACACACACACACACACACACACACACACACACAACACTGGATTGTACAGGAGAAAGAAAGAAATCTCAAATCGGTTTGCAAAAAAAGGCAAAACATTAAAATGATCAATAAGAAAAATTCATAAGTAATTTTAGACTGTCAAGAAGCTAAAATAACAGTAGACTAAAAACAGATAAACTTCCTTAACATTTGGGGAGGCATATCTAAACAAAAGCGCTTTTGGCAGGTACCAAAAAGAGTGGAGTGAAGACGCTTGTCTGATATCAAGAGGCAGTTCTTGCAAATGTAGACTGGGTATTATGCCGCACTTGTAACAGTGCCAATTCTGCCACTTGAAACAATCAAGTGGGTGTATATGGGGGTAATGTGATCTCTTGGGGAAACTGGTCCTAAGTTGGTTCCTAAGTGCATTGGCTTTAATGGGGGGTAATGGTTCAAGCTGCATGCCAAGGGGCATGAACGCCTCTCCCACCCTGAGCTTCCTGGAAATGTTAACATCACAGAAAGGTGTGTGTGTGTGTGTGTGTGTGTGTGTGTGTGTGTGTGTGTGTGTTAGGGGAGGACCCATCATTCACAGGTAAAGTTGCATGCCTAGGTCTTTGGCTCAGCATCTCCGCTTAAAAGCATATCCACTACTCAGCCGCCATGTAGGAAGGCAACCCCCGCTTTAACAATAAGTGATCATTAAATTGCAAACCTGGCTTTTTAAGCTGCTTCGGGAAAATATTCTATCATATGGCATGAGGAGGGGTGGAAACTCTCTCTTCCAAAAATGCAAAGTCCAAAGCAACTTTGTGTGCATGGGGTAGTTGTGTGGGTTTTCGTGGGGTGGGTGAGTTTGGCTGCTGGCCAGATTTCTTTATCTAATGGCAAACAGCAGAATGTGTGTAACTATGGCAGTTAAGAGTTGGCGGGATGGAAGTCAGTGTACAAGCTGTGTAAGTCAACTACAATGATTCCAAATACACTTTCATATTTAAAGTGTACTTAATGGGATTGGCCACCTGTCAAATACTGGTGCCCAGGTCATATGCTTTCCTTCATAATAGGCTCCCGTTAATAGAGTTTTTATTATTGGGATTTGGCAGGCATACATGCTTTTATTGAATGAACTTCCTGCTAAGTTTCGGAAGAGAGCAATGGCTGGTTTATAACATAATTGCGCTATATGTTGATAGTATCTTTTATTGTAATTGTTTTTCATTGTTTTTAATAAAAGAATAGGAATAATAGGAGACATAGTAGAAGATGAATTTTTTCCCCTTGCCTTTCATTATTCATGAAACTAAAAAAAAAATAAAAAAATCCCAAATAAGCATTTTACAGAGGGTAAAAAGGTCTCATTCCAAAAGTGCCTAATTTAAATCAGTTTATACAATGAAACAGCTAATGATCTTTAGTGTTGAGAGGTGTAATGCTTTTATACTTTTTTATGAATAGAATTGTAGGGAGGGGGTAGCTCCATTGTGTAGGATCTGCTGCATTTCTACAACCATCCTTTATCAACAGATGGCAACTAGCACATGAAAAATAATTAAAAAATAAAATGAAAAGAAATCCAGAATGAATTAAAGTGCTTCTCTGCGTTCTGATCTGCATTTCCTCCCTTCTTTCTTTCCTTCTACGTGTGTGTGTGTGTGTGTGTGTGTGTGTATGTGTGTGTTTTGGTTTAAGAATTTTTATGGTGAATTGCCATATTATCTGTTACATCAGTTTACAATGAGGCTCCTATCAGACATAAAACAGATTTATAATATCATTAAAACACAATATCAAAGAATGAATAAGCAATTCAATAAAATTACAATAACGCAAAGATAAAATGAAAGCCTTTTCAATAACAGTTTTATGCAAGAACATTTTGCAGATAAATATGTGTTTATAGATCTTTTAAATGCACATTTATTATCCTGCTCCTAATAGAGCCACAGGGGTTAATTTTTTTCCCTTCTTCCTCTGTGTTTTTCTTTATAAGTGGTTCAAAAAACCAGCTGCAAAACTCTTCAATAGATTGTTTTCTATCTCAGGACTGATTTTAGGGAAAAGAGCATTTTGCAGTACAGAATCAAGTTAATTGAACTGGGCTGAAAGCTGCATTTGTGGAACCTTTTCAAAATCAGAGCCATTTCTGACAGGTAGGTGACTGGGAAGGATCTAAATTCTAGTCATTTTCACTTTTGCATGTGCTCATGTCCATTCTTTCCATTTTGCTCATTGACCTACAATTTCCACCTTAAACAATCCACATGAAAATGTGCATTCAGATATGCATTTATCAATATATATTTTTCTTTCAGAGCCGGGATTTTAAAATACAATTTGATACGTTTAAATTGTCGAGAAATGTGTCACAAATATTCAGAGAGTTGTGAATTCCAGTGGGTAGGCAACTTCTGATTTGCACTTAAGTCCTCAAAGTGCCGATCAATTTTGTGGAGTTCAGAATTCACAAAGGACCAAATTGCTCAAGCACTCCTGGTATTAAGCCAAGGGTGTAGGAGCATAGCAAGCTGTCCCATAATGAGTCAGACCACTGCTCCATTTGGCCCAATACTGTTGACACAGGGTTTCACGTAGTAGTGGGGGTCTTCCTCGCCTCTACTGGGAGATGCCAAGGACTTTTGTATGCAGAGCCACTGAACTATCACTGTACAATGGTACCTCTGGTTAAGAACTTAATTCGTTCTGGAGGTCCGTTCTTAACCTGAAACTGTTCTTAACCTGAGGTACCACTTTAGCTAATGGGGCCTCCTGCTGCCGCTGTGCCGCCGCCGCACGATTTCTGTTCTCATCCTGAAGCAAAGTTCTTAACCCAAGGTACTATTTCTGGGTTAGCGGCATCTGTAACCCGAAGCGTCTGTAACCCGAGGTACCACTGTATTGTTATGGCTCTTCCTCTTAAGTGTACCTTTTTGACGCTTGTGGTAGACTCGTGATCTGGTGAACCAGGTTCGCGTCTCCGCTCCTCCACATGCAGCTGCTGGGTGACCTTGGGCTAGTCACACTTCTTTGAAGTCTCTCAGCCCCACTCACCTCACAGAGTGTTTGTTGTGGGGGAGGAAGGGAAAGGAGAATGTTAGCCGCTTTGAGACTCCTTCGGGTAATGATAAAGCAGGATATCAAATCCAAACTCTTCTTCTTGTTGTTCTTTTGACATCCATTTCAGCAGGCGTATAATCAAAATGTCTGTAGCAAGCAGGGATACAGTCATGAGGTGATGACCTCAGGAATACTGTAGCCCGCCACCCCCAAAGTTTCAGCTGTCATTTAAAACAAATAAGACTCTAGTTCTTTTATTTGAGGAAATATTTTCCTCCTCCTCTTCTTCATTCACTTCTGCATCTTCATCTTCATCTCTTCCTCCTCCTCCTCCTCCCCCTCTCCTGCCCTTCACCATAAGGTCCCAGAGCAGGTTACACCATGAAAAGCACAATATTAAAAACAGTTTAAAACAACTTACAAAATAAGGTGGGTGCTAAAGATATACAACTCAAGTGTCAAAAGCCAGGAAGAAAAAGGTGCAGGCAATATCCTACCCAGCTGCCCACAAAGAAGTGATAGGATACTTCTTGGGTTCGAGAGAGTCATGGGTTCAAGTCCCACATTGGGGTTGGACTAAATGACCCTCGTAGTACCCTCCAACTGTACAATTCTGTGATACTATGATGATGTATGTTTGCACTGTCTCAATTTACCAAGGATGGTTCTTATTTTCTGATGGCTGGATCCCCGTCCCCGTTTTGCTCCTATTATTTTCGCATTGTGGGGCTGCTTCCTTAAAACGTTGTTAGTGTGAGCTTCTTGAGTTGGTATTCTTAGGGGATTACTTCCCCTTTCTCAGGATCTTGAGAAGTTGTGCCACTTGGTGGGTGAGTGGAGACAACTTGTCTCTTGAGCAATTCCAGGAGCAATGGTTGCGTACGGATACCAAGTCACTAAACAGTGCACAAGTCTGCCATTTTGCCCCTGTGGATGTATATTTCAAATGGTGGATAGTGCATTGCAGGAGAAACCAGTTTTTCTATTTTATCTTTAAACTAGGGGTTGATTTCTTCCACCGTTCTCTGCCTGCAAGCACAGAGGAGGGGTGGGGTCAATGGGAACTGGCGCTCAACATTATCTGTTGAATTAAGTAGTCCCTTCAAGCAAGGGAACAGTCACCTTTTGGCATGTAAA